>JBBPBX010009852.1:0-20597 GCA_038048925.1 Garcialebias charrua
TGATGCATGCTCAATAATCCAGGTAGAAAAATCTAAAAAAGCTAAGTCTGGTCCTCTGGACATTCAAAAAATAAAACAAAACAAAGCAAAAAAATGTAGAAACGTTTCGTCTTTCGTCCGAAAGACTTCCTCAGTCTGAGTTGCTGTGTTCAGCTCAGTCTTATAAATAGCACCCTCCCACAGTGTTGCACAACCAGTTGGCTGATGACAGCCTGAAACCAGTTGCTCACATGATCAAGGAGGGCCATCAGCCTAACAATGGATCATTAGCACCCTGATGGTTGTTTGCTATTCACAGAGGGCTGAGTGATACTAGCAATAACAGCATTGTAAGAGGGGGACAGTTGAACCCGGAGGCCTCCACCCCTGTTTAATGATGGACGGTTTCTTTTCACAAAGATGGCCTCCTTTACTCCTCTCTCAAACCATCGTTCCTCTCTATCAAGGATGTGAACATCTTCATCCTTGAAAGAGTGGCTGGCCCTTTCAAGGATGAAGATGTTCACATCCTTGATAGAGAGGAACGATGGTTTGAGAGAGGAGTAAAGGAGGCCATCTTTGTGAAAAGAAACCGTCCATCATTAAACAGGGGTGGAGGCCTCCGGGTTCAACTGTCCCCCTCTTACAATGCTGTTATTGCTAGTATCACTCAGCCCTCTGTGAATAGCAAACAACCATCAGGGTGCTAATGATCCATTGTTAGGCTGATGGCCCTCCTTGATCATGTGAGCAACTGGTTTCAGGCTGTCATCAGCCAACTGGTTGTGCAACACTGTGGGAGGGTGCTATTTATAAGACTGAGCTGAACACAGCAACTCAGACTGAGGAAGTCTTTCGGACGAAAGACGAAACGTTTCTACATTTTTTTTGCTTTGTTTTGTTTTATTTTTTGAATGTCCAGAGGACCAGACTTAGCTTTTTTAGATAATTATAATTTGCTTTCTCTATCGCACAGTTCTGACTGTGGTTTAGTGTCATGGTTGTTGTCCTAGTGCAAATATAAATAAGTCAAGAGCAGTTCACTTCCATCCATCCATCCATTATCTTTCGCTTATTCCGAAGACCATCGCAGGGGCAGCAGCTTGAGCAGGGAGGTCCAGGCATCTCTTTCCACAGCCACCTCTTCCAGCTCCTCTGGGCATTCCCAGGCCAACCAAGATACAGTACATAGTCTCTCCAGCGTGTCCTGAGTCTTACCTGGGGTCTCTTCCCAGTCGGACATGCCCGAAGCACCTCCCTAGAGAGACTGAGCGTCTTTACCAGATGTCCAAATCACCTCAACTGGCTCCTCTCGATGTGGAGGAGCAGGGGTTCTACTCTGAGTCTTTCCCACATAATTGAACTTTTCACCCTGTCTTTATGGGAGAGTCCAGCTACTCTTCTGAGAAAACTAATTTCAACCACCTGTATCCACAATCTCATTCTTTCAGTCACCCCCCTGAGTTCATGGTCATGGGTGAGGGTGGGAATGTAGACTGACCAGTAAACAGAGAGCTTTGCCTTACGGATCAGCTTCCTCTTCACCAAAACAGACCAGCACAAAGTCCGCAATCCTTCAGATGTTGCATCAATCCGTCTGTCAATCTCACGCTCCATTCTTCCCTCACTCATGAACAAAACCCTGAGAAGATCGAACTCCTCCTCTTGAGGCAGAACCTCGACCCGCATAGTGCAATCCTTTGCGACTGAGGACCATGGCCTCAGATTTGGAGGTGATGATTCTCATCCCATTTTATTCACTTTTTATCACAAATATTTTGACACAACTTAATGATGCAAAAATAAATGTGTATACACGTTAATACATAATTATACTTGAACATTTATTCCAAGCAAACACAAAAAACAACTGTCTAGAAAAATAATAATGCAAAAAACCCATTTAGGAATGGTTCTGGTCTTTGTTACGAATTTATTGAGGAAAGAGAAGAGAGAGAGGAAAAAAAAACTAACATTTTGCCAGCGTTGCCCTGCCTTTTATTATTATAATTTTATACAAAACAGAAGACTAACATTAGATGAGATTCTTATAAAAGAATGGCAGACTCAAGTATTTTTTTAATTCTGGTTGTCTGGAGAACATTCCATGAACTCTTTGGCTTACGAAGTAACAGCGCTGGCTACAATCTGGATCGTTGTAATGAAGTGCATATTGTAAACATTGGGTTGATGTGAAGAGAGACATTTACTGCTTACCTTTATTCCAGGAGGTCCAGGATGACCAGGATTTCCATGTGGACCAGGAGGACCCTGAAAACAGAGAGTTGTGAGGTTAGGAAGACAAAGGGGAAGGCTGATCCAGAGGAAAACTTTGATTTAGGAGTGTTTATGTTTTGTGTCAGGAACTCAGAAGTACAGATGCAATTCCACCAAGTGCATGTGTCTGTTGAATGACAGGTCAGCCAGCAGCATCCAAAGGTCTAATTATGTGTCTCATCCTCTTAAGTTATACCATATGGATTTAATTTTCTCCAGCTTTGCACTTCTCCACTGGTTTCTGGTGCCCCACAAAGTGAAGGCCACGCATCTACCATATCAGAATCACTTTTATAATTGTAGCTGTCCCAAAATAAAAATAGATTGTATGCTATCTGCTTCATGTGAGGGATGTGGATGCACAGCAGCCAGTTGCACTGTTCAAGGAATCCAGTGGTGTAGTCTACATTTCTGTAGTGGGTATACTGTGCTTAGAAACCAATGCACACTGGCTAGTACAATGTAATCATCAATGTATTTAGATTTGTAAGCATATTGAACATTTCCAAATTTCTCTGATGCTTATATTTGAACAAATGTATACAACAAAATGTACAACAGTTGCCTTTGTATTAAAACATGTTGTAGATTTGAGAAAACTGTATCAAAACATATTTAAGTATTAAGTAGTAACTACAGAATTATACATTACAGTAATTGGCTGGATAAGCGAATGTAAGAAACAAGTGCTGCATACAGATAGATTGTTACGGAAGCGTTTAACTGCTATTTAAGGTATCAATGATACGTGCCTAATATGTCATGTATCATTGGGCACTTTTAAGTGGGTACAGGGAGTCCTCTACTTACGGCAACTCTGACTTATGAACGGACTTACGAACGGACTTACGAACAGTACAGTTGTACATTAAATACAGCACTGGTATGTGTTTTTAGGTGTTTTTAGATGAAAGTGTGTTAGCTAACCGTTTGTGAACAAAGTTCTGTGCATGTTTATGAACCAGTATTCATTCATTCAACCTTTATTTAGTCAGGTAAATCTTATTGAGCCTCGAGGGCTCATTTACGAAAGCGACCTGCTACAAACTAAAGAATGATGAACAGCAATGATACAAATACATTGAACAATAAAACAAAAGAAAAAGAAAAAGTAGCAAAAACATTATAAGGTAAATGTACAAAATCAAAAACAGGAACATATCTGCATTGGTTTTTGCCAGGATTCCAACATATTCTGAAAACCATTTAGAGAGGTCAGGGCCGAGAGCTTCAGATCTTTTTGTAAGATATTCCAGGAAGCGGGAGCAGAATAGTATAGTATAGAATATATAGTACAGAATAGTATGTACGTTTGTGTTGAAAAACAGGTGTTTGGTGCAGCGCTAGCATACAATTTCTGACTTACAAACATAAATCTGGATTTACGAATGCACGTGCTATGGGTTCTGACTTACGTCAAAATCGGGTTACGAACAGTCCTTAGATCCGGAACTCGTTCGTAAGTCGAGGACTCCCTGTATACTGAAATTCTTAAGCTTTTCTAGTGTGTGTACTCCGTATTCCCATGTATCGCATGGACTACACCACTGAAGGAATCCTGAAATCAAGGAGTTTGAAAAGTGCTTAGAAAAATTAAACCCGCAAACTTAATCCGAGAGCGCAGAGTTCAGCTGCACGCATGTGTGGAGCAGAAATGAAATGCTGAGCATGGGAGGGGGGGTTCAGGCTAAACGAGAAGCAGTGAAACATGTTCAGATGGCCTGGATCAAGACATTACTACACAAGCATCAGGTCTTTTTTATATTGTTCAGAGTTTCCATGGGTTGTGAGGAGAGGAGCGATGGTTTCCGCCCCCCTCCAGCTGAAGGTGAAAGCATGGGATAGGATTACTCTGAGTAAAATAGACCAGAGAGCAGAGGTGAAAGTGTACGACTGGGTGACTCGAACACCATCTGTCCGTTATCAAACTGCGGAAAAGAGTCAAACAGCCGAGGCTTCTAAAACTCTTCCCTTGCAGGCACTCACTGCTGGACATATGGAGACACTTAACAGAAGCTCGTCTACAGATTCCCTCATCCTTTTTCTCCATTCAGACCATCTATCCCTCCCCACAACTCCCTCCACTTGCTCAATATTATAATGCATGGAAGTCATTAACTCCAGATAGAACGCAAAAGGAGGAGGAGAAGCAGAGAAATAGGTGGGATCAGGACAGAGAGTTACAAATTGCATTCTTGCAGTACAGAAGATAAGGATGCTGATGAGAAGCTGGGTGGGTGATATCCCAGTAGAGATGAGAACCATGGTGAAAATGAGTCACTCAGCTCATCTATCTTCATGTGGGCGAGAGGTGGAATGAAGATCCTCTTTGCTTACAGCAATTAGTGGAAAGAGCTCCCGACAAGTCACCATTAGACTCAACAGACCATTAACACAAACACACGAGGGCTACGCAGACACAGGAACACACACACACCTGATGCCTCCGGAGCTGTGAGCAGGTGCACAGTGACGCTCGATGACTTTTACATGAATGACGCAAGGAGTGCTTCTGTTTTCATTGGAATGATTAGAATAATAGTGTGGACGCTTGTGATCCATTTTCCTTCTGTACGTTTTTCAGCGTCTTTCTCGTCCCACAGGTTTCAAGCGTTTTCAATAAATCATAAATCAAAACATTCAGCTCTTTCAGGGCAATCCCGCTATGACTTTTGGTCTTGGTGCAACTTTAGCTTTTTCATTTTTTATTTTTTTTATTTAGCCTTTTCTGACATGTTTTTTCCTCATAGAAAATGAATTGATCTCATTTTACATCCTTCACATCTTCAGATCAGTTTACAACCTTTTACTGCTCCTTTCACATTTTGTTCTGGTTCAGATTCTTTCAGCTTCCTTGTGCAAAAATATGATAATTTGAAAAAATCAAATAATCCTGAGAAAGGCGAAAGGAAATCGAAGAATTATTCCATCAAGGCTGGAAGACCAGCGAACCCTGGGTCTCGGCCTGGTGGCGCTGCTAACTGGCTAGCTCCCCACGGTTAATTTCGGCTAATTTTAGCTGGTTTTTTTTCCAACTGTTTCTGTGCTTCTTTCAGTTCCCTTATCAGTCAGGTTCACTGCGGTGCAACAACATGACTATGGGAATTGCGCCACCGCACGGTTCACCTGAAGCAATACAATCACGCCTTTTAAGGCAAGAAAACGTCTGTGTCAGCAAGGAGGCCCCACCCTCCTTGCATAAAAGACGGTGACGCACAACGTACGTCCTCTTTGTGCACTTCACCTCGCTTCACACACCTGAACTTTGCAGGACCCCCTCGCGTGACTGAACTGCTCGACTGGAGGTGAGCCTGCTCCCTGCCCAAAGCGTCACAGAGGACTCCTTGCGAGCACTTTGTTTAACGGACGCTAGTGTTGTCGACTTGTTTTTTAAGTCTTTTTCTGCTGTTTCGTCACCAAGTTTAGTGGGACGCTAACTGCGCCACACGCCTACCTGTTAACTAACGGAGCTAACGGCTAGCCCACAGGAACAGCACAGCGAGAAGAATTCTCCGAACCCCGTTTCGCTTTCGCTAACCGGCTTCCACTTGACGCCTTTTCTCGACGATGGCTCCTGAGAAAGGCGAAAAGAAATCGAAAAATTCCAACAAGGCCGGAAGACCAGCAAACCCTGGGTCTCGGCCTGATGGCGCTGCTATCTGGCTAGCTCCCCACGGTTAGCTCGGCTAACCGGGGGCTCCCACCAACAGCGCAAGGTCGACGTGAGCTTGTTTAGCGCTGCTAACACGATTAGCGCTGCAAACGAGCGGACGACGAAGGACTTCATTTGTAAGGTTTGATAAAGACCGCTTAGTCTGGCTTGCTAACTAACATTGTTTTTCCTGTCTGTTTCGCTAACCTGTGTAGCCGAATCGACGAAGAAGGTCACCCCACAGCTTGCTAACTGAGTTTGTCTGCCGATTACTGTAGCTGCTCGAAGGCTCGTTTAGCCCCGCTAACTGGCCTACGAGTACCTCCCCATTTAGCATCTGCTAACTAGGAGGTTCTTCAAAGAGCACAGTCCAAGAGGAGGTCTTTCTGCCTTATTACCTGTTTTAGCTCCGCTAACTGGAAGTTTCCCTCACCGGGACGCTGAGAGCTTATCTACCCACAGGGCTAATGGAAAGCTCTCAGACGTTAACCAAGTTGGAGTTCAAGGAACCCCGAGGGAATGAACACGGATGAGCATATGGAACCTCCTCCTGACAAAAGAGAAGCTAACAGCTGCCCCTGACGAAACCGCCGATGACGGAGCAAGATGTCAAAGAAGGAGCAGAGGACTTCTCACAAGAGGCTGCGGCAGTGCCTGTCGAAGCAGACGGCTCCACTCCAGCTCGGGTCGACCGGCACCACAGAGCGCCAGAGTCTCTCAAGGTGCCGTGGCCTGCACCCCCACCATGACAACACCTGTCAAGGTTGGCGGGAAACAACTTCCTCCAGGGGCAACAAACTTCGGTGAGGTACGATATGCCGGTGTTCCCAGATTTTTTAACTGAGTTCACGCGGTCAGGGTCGGCACCCAGGGCAGCCACTGTCCTTCTCCCAGTTCCGGACTGGAGAGCAGGGAGCCGAAGGATTTGTCTCACATCCAAGACTTCAGCCAACAAGCCCTACCCAGCAAACAACGTCGTTTTCAACAGTGCAGCTGGAAAAGTTCTAGCGCGCACAGTGCCTTGCGGCCCGCACGCTCATCACGGACTCGAGGTTGCAGGCGTACCAGGCAGAATGGCTGCAGGAACTGCAGGAGACCACCAACTAGGGCTGGGCCATATCATATCATTCACGATAATACCGGTAAAAAAAAGCTTGCCCGGGCAAAAAAGTTATATCATGATATGCTAATTTCATGACATAATACGTTGGGGCGCCCCGCCCCCTTAATATCCGAGCACTTCAAAAGACCAAACCGAGCTGCGCATCTCCCTACACCTGTCGGTACTGGTGTAACGCTAGCTAAAATGCTAAAAACAAACAATGCGTCTCAGCTGTCTCTCCCCCTGCTTAAACTACACAGGTACAGAGAGCTCGTCCCCCCTCCCCCCGCCCCGCGCTGCTCAGCGTGTGCGGGCTTCGTCTCTCCCTCGCTCTAAACTGTCTGTACAAACGCGCGGCTCAGCTGTCTCACACAGTCTGCTCAACAGATCTTAAGCTTCATTTTACAGTATTTAGTTGTTTTAGGAAACTACACATGCACTTTAGTTTTTGTGGTGGATTTTGTTGATCTATATTTTGTGCAGACTTTTTCAATCTAAATAACAGATCATTTTTATTTTTTTTATTTTTATACTTGGAGACTGAATACTTTACTAAATAAAGTAATTTCAGTAAAATTACCCCTTGTTGTTTTTTTTAAATGTTATATAATACTGCAAAGCAACATGTTAAGTTAACTTTGTCAAATAAATAAATAAATTAGATTTTTTTTGGTTATATCACAAAATTTATTGTTATCGTGATAATGCTCTGAAATATCACGATATAATTTTTGAGCCATATCGCCCACCCCACCACCAACTATACCACAGAGCTGCTGGAAGACCCGCAGAACGGCATACTTTATTGTCCGCCTGCAGGGCGCAGCAGCAATCGCTCTGGGTAAGAGCAGGGCTAAAGCGGTTGTCACACAGCGAAACCGGTGACCACCATCCTCACCGATCAGAGCATTTCCACCCACTGGGAAAAAGGGAAAGCCGCACATATTCAAACCACTTCAGAGTCCAAGAGACCCTGGTGGAAGGGACAAATATGTTTGTTAAAACACAAAAACATGTTCCCCTGTTTGTGCAATAAAAACAAAATGTTGTTTCAAACACCAATAAAACCACAGCAGGCATTTTTCACCAATCGGAAAAAAAGAAAAGCCAAACTTTTTCCACCAGTATCTGTGTTAAAGAAACCCCGATTAACTGGTTCAGAACGTTTAAACACACAAAACTCTCAAATGCTTGTGTAATAAAGAGAAATTGTTGTTTACACATGACAATAAAGTCTCAAAATGTCCAAAAGGTTCTGTGTCTCGACTCAGCATTAAAGGGGAAAACCCAACACTTTTTAATGCAAAATGTGTCAATACATAGTTGCCAGACACGCCCCCAGTATTGGGTAATACCGGCTTCCGCACCACATCTAAAGGCGGAAAAGGTGAGCTGGCGAACAAGCAGACGCGAACAACCAGAGCAAATTATACGGACAAAAACACGAGCTACCACAGCTTCACCAAGGAACAAGAGCAAAATGGCAGTGGTCGGAGTTCAATGAGTTTGAGAAAGAAATCATGGCAGACGAATCGGACAACTAGTCACAAAGTAGTTACTCTGATATCATTAATTATTTAATTACTACGAGGAGCGCACACCGGCTTCATAGTACAGAGCTTCACAGCTTTAAATCCAAAAAAGATGTGTAAACTGTCTCAATCAGATCTAACCAGCTAAAAACAGGTTTAACTAAAATAACACACAGCCAACAAACAGTCCAGGCTGAACACGGACCAGAACCAGCACTTTGAGTGTTACCGTGTTGGAATGCTCCTGAGTGTCCCAAAGACAAAACGCAAGCTCAGAGGAGACCGTGCTTTTGCAGTGGCAGCTCCTAAACTGTGGAACAACCTTCCCTTGAACATCAGACAGGCCTCTTCCCTGTCTGTTTTTAAATCTCTTCTTAAAACCCATCTCTTCTCCCTGGCCTATGACACCATCTGCGATGTTGACTTTTAATAATTTTAGTCGCTTGTTTTATCTGAGTGTATGATTCCACAACTTTTATTATGTGACTTTTATTTATTTTAATTATTTTATTACCTGATTGTGATTGTTTTGTTGTGTGTACAGCACTTTGGTCCTGTAGGTGTTTAAAGTGCTCTATAAATAAAGCTGGTATGGTATGGTATGGAAGTTAGCATGTTGTTAGCATCTGGAGCGGAGGGTCCGTCGAGCTCAGGTCGGACGGCGTGGATCCGTTGCGGCCGCGGGAGCACGTCCCATGGGACCGACGCGTCGCCCGCACAACTTGGCTCCGTCCTCCTTCTCCCACTGGGACGGTCTCCCCGCCGGTCCCGGTGGACCGTGCGAGACCGTGAGGAGGCCGTTGTCACGTTAGCGAGATGCTAAGCTAACCACAGCATGCAAGACGGTGTTGCTAAATAATGGGAAAAAAAACAGCTCTAACACACAGACAGTTGTACTCTAACATTGTTTCACAAAATGATTTATGTAGAATATTTTGTTTACCGGCCAAAAGCACGACGTCTTCAGAGCAGTTCCGAGCAGACTCAGAGAGAGGAGGGGCTGCAGTCAGCTTCTCCGATGAGATAAATCCTTCACGTTTACTTTTTTTTGGATTAAGTGAAACCTGCGCGTTGCCCAAACGTCTACCCGACTGGAACACCCACTGACCCAACACGAAGTAACCATTGCAATTAATTAGAAATTAACAACAACAAAAAAACGTGAAAAATTAACATCCATTAGACCGCGCTGTCCCCTGAGCTGCCTCTCAAAATGAGGGTCCACCCGGAAGTTACACGGATGTGACGTCACATGGGAACTATGTATAAAGAGTGAGGGGAGTCGGTTCACACACCCGGTCAACCCCCCTCTAATAAGACACTGTCGGTCAGTGAGCCCAATGAGCCCACACGGGGGGGCAGAGGCCTGTCTGTCACGAGCACACTCTCTACCTCCTGCGGAGCAGTCAAACAGGTTTGGAGGGGCCACTCACTCACCCCCACCCCGCCTGAAACATGTAAAGCCCATTGTAAACATGCCCTCCAGACTCACTACATAGGCAGAAGTCTGGGTGGCGTGCAACCCGGGTCACTGGGTCATGACGACCATAACTCAAGGTTACAGGCTGCAAATCTCCAAACGGTAACCACCCTTTTCCAGGGTAATTACGTAATTAATATCACAGACTCGCGCTCCTGTTCTGAGAGAGGAAATTTGCTTGATGCTGCAGAAAGGTGCAGTCAGAGCTGTCCCTGCTCACAAATTAAACAAAGGTTACTTCATCAAGTACTTCGTTGTTCCAAAGCGGGACAGAGGCCTTAGGCCGATTTTGGATCTGAGGAGTCTGAACAAGCGGCTTCGCTCATACAAATTCAAAATGTTGACATTAAAACAAGTAATTCACTCGGTTCACCCGAGTGATTACTTCTGCAAATTCAATTTAAAAGACGCATATTTCCATATCAGCATTTTGCGCAACCACAGGAAGTTCCTACGCTTCGCGTTCGAGGACGCAATGTTCGAATTCCAGGTCCTCCCTTTTGGGCTCTCAACCGTCCCGAGGACGTTCACGAAATGCCTGGAAGCGGCCCTGGTGCCCATGAGGAGCCAGGGCATGAGGGTGTTGAATTATATGGACGACTTGTTGACCTTAACGGACTCCAAGGTCCAAGCAAGATCCCATATGGGCCTAGTGACGTCACGCCTAAAATACCTAGGTTTTGTCATAAACTCAGAGAAAAGCAGTTTGTCTCCGTCCCAGATTACTGTTTTTCTGGGATTGGAGATGAACTCCATTCTATACAGGGCGAGGCTCTCAGAGAAACAGGTTTCAGACCGTCAGCTCTGCCTAGCGCTTTTCCAGCTAGACAAGACTGTACCTCTCAGGCTTTGCCAGCGTTTACTGGGCCTCATGGCGGCAGCAATTGTTTGCATTCCTTTGGCTCTGTTACATATGCGCCCTTTTCAGATGTGGCTTCACATACAGCTACATTCTGCCCCCCCTCCTCTGTAACAGACGAGGGGGATGATAATTGGCTCAGAGTGTATGGAGGCCTTGTGGCCGTGGAGGAACCCCACAGAGTTAAGTGGAGGCGTCCCACTGGGCAGAGTATTGTCTCGGGTTCTGGTGATGACAGACGCTTCATTAACGGGGTGGGGAGGCCTTTGCAGAGGCCAACATGTCCAAGGTGTCTGGACCTAGCAGGAGGCCCGGCTCCACATAAATTACTTGGAGCTCTTAGCAGTGTTCCTTTCACTGAAGCACTTTTAGGCCCCATTTACATGGCGCGTATTTTGAGTGGAACCGCTCCTTTCTCTCTGCGGTTTTGCTCCTCGTTTACACGGGTCCGTTGCCCCCCTCTTTGAAACCAATGATTTTCTGATCCATTGCTTAGGGTGCAGGTTTTTCGCTCACCCCCCGCTGATAATGTAAACATCTCCCACTGAGCTTTTGTTTGAACACATGCGCGCCGCATGCACGCGCGGACAGCCGACATTTCTAACAATGGCGGTGGATTGGACAGCACCACTTTCTGAACTACAGCTGATGAAATATATTTTGAGTGTCATATTTAAACAATCTACACCTGAATTACCTTTATCCGTGTTGTAAGAGACACAGCTGCCTGGATCCAGTTCTTATGTCGCTACTTATTGAACGAGGCAGGCGGATATTTCACGTGTCACGTTGCACTATAACATGCTAAATGTGCTATATAATAACAGTTTAACAATAATAAACAGTATTTATGTTGGCGTGGGAGATATATAAATTTATCTTAGCTAAATTAATCGATCTGGACTCGTTACGTCATGCCTAACATGCTGCATGTTGAAAATGAAGACACCAGGTTGATTTTTAATTCATTTATTTATTCAACACCACAAACTGTACATCACAAATACTGAGAATTAAATTGAACACTTTTAAAAACACGTTAACCGAACTGTTATGAACTGGACTCTTCTGTTTTCATCCTGCACTGGACCCACATCCGAACCGGCACCGGTCCGCTTCGTGGAACGAGAGCTTCGACCTCGCAGGAAAAAAATAAATAAATAAAACCTCAGTTGGTTGTTCTGTGATCTAAGTAAACACAAGGAAAAATTATTAAGAACATTGTTTACCTTGTAGCGCTACTTTAAATCAGCTGATTCTCACGGACTAAAGTCCGACATCGTCACTCGGTTCGGGTCCGCTCAGCAACTGGTGTGGAGCTTGTTAAATGAAGCGGGTCCCAATTGGTGTCAAATCTGTCGACTCTTATCCAGATTCCAGCTTTAACTTGTTGTTAACTTGTTGACAACAACTTGTAGTTAGCTGAACTTTTAGCCAGAGAGGAAAACAGACTGACGTAGCACGCGTGCGCAATAGGTGAAGGTTCAAAAATTCACAGCGCCATCTAATGGCCCGGCATGATAACTACACTAGATTCATGAGGGGAGGAGGGGGTCATGAGGGAGGGGGGAGATTCGAGCAGATCGTGTAAACACTTGAATTTGCCCGTGTAAACGTAAAACTTTTCATCTAATTAACATACCCAAAACCTCCGTTTCCCCACACAGTGTCCATGTAAACAGGGCCTTAAAGGAAGGGCCTGATCAAACACCAACATATCTTGATAAAATCAACAGGTGTACGGTGGTTCACATTAACACATGAACGAACCACTGGGAGTGGATGCACTGGCATACGAGTGGCCAGCAGGGAGACGTTATTATGCGTCCCCCCCCCCCCGTTCCTCTGATCCAGGCGATGCTGGAGCATGTCCGCAGGGGAGCCCTCTCACTGATCCTGGTGGCTCCCAGGTGGCCAAAGAAAGCCTGGTTTGCAGAAGTGATCTCACTGCTAGCAGGAACACTGTGGCAACTTCCCCCCACAGGGACCTGCTAACCCAGGCCCACGGGTAGATTCTGCATCCACGCCCAGACCTATGGCAACTTGGGTCTAGCCACTGAGAGGGACCGGCTAATAGCTTCCGGTCTGCCCAGTAATGTGATAAACACAATACAAGGGGCACGGGCGGGGTCTACTCAGACCCTCTACGCATGCAAGTGGCGTATTTTTGAGATCTGGTGTCTAGAAAGGAGTATTACTCCATATTCCTGGAACTTAGCTCAGCTTCTCACTTTCCTGTAGGACTTGCTGGAGAAGGGCCGTTCCTTTTCCACAATAAAAGTCTTCCTGTCTGCCATCACGGCATGCCACGAGGGGTGAGGAGTAAATCACTTGGTGCCCACCCTCTCATGATACGTTTCATGAAGGGCGTGCTGAGGAAGAAGCCCCCGAGTAGGACTTTGGCCCCTCAGTGGGACCTGCCTCTCCTGCTGGACGCACTCTGTGAACCACCATTTGAGCCTCTTCAGAGCATTAAGATAGATTTATTATCTTATAAGACTGCATTGCTCTTAGCTCCGTGCTCAGAAAAATGTGTGGGTGATGTCCACGCATTATCCGTGCATCCAATGTGTACCCAGTTTGCCCCAGACGGGTCAAAGGTCACTTTGCGTCCAAACTTTGCATATGTACCAAAGGTCCCAACTTTAAATTTTAAGTCTGGGTTTTGAATTGTCAACTTTTCCTGCCCCCCCCCCCCATGTTCTGATGGCAGAACAGAGACGTCTGAACGCGCTCTGCCCTGTGAGTGCCCTGAGCATCTACATGGAGAGAACTAACAGTTGGCGCAAAACAAACCAGTTGTTCACATATTTTGCTAAACCTGCTGCAGGCAGGGCCCTGTCTAAACAGCGTCTCTCCCACTGGGTGACAGAGGCCATTTCTAGGGCATACAGCAGCAAAGATCAGCAAGTGCCCAGTGGGGTACATGCTTACTCAACTCGAGGCCTAGCCACTTCCTGGGCCTTGTTTAGAGGTGTTTCAGTAGCTGATATCTGTTCAGCTGTAAACTGGTCATCTCCAAACACGTTTGTAAAACACTACAGACTAGACGTCACAGCACGTGACGTAACTCAAGCTGTTCTCTCTACCACAGAGAATTTAATGGCTAGCGCCTGTAGTTAAGGCAGAAGTTCTTTAAGCATGCCTTTCCAGGGCATGATTGTATGTTCCCATAGTCATGTTGTTGCACCGCAGTGAACCTGACTGATAAGGGAACTGAAGGTTATGCACCATAACCCATGTTCCCTGAATGAAGGGAACAAGGTGCAACACATGTTTGCCCTTCCAATGCCCAAGCTCGATGAAGTGCATGTAGAGGACGTACGTTGCGCGTCACTGTCTTTTATGCAAGGAGGGTGGGGCCTCCTTGCTGATGCAGATACTTACTTGCCTTAAAAGGCTTGATTGTATTGCTTCAGGTGAACCGCACGGTGGCGCAATTCCCATAGTCATGTTGTTGCACCTTGTTCCCTTCCTTCAGGGAACATGGGTTATGGTGCATAACCTTCAGATTCTATCTGCTAACTACAACATTTTTGTATTTCTTCTAATTTCTTTCTGCTAATTTCAACTTGTTGTGCTCCATTCAGCTTTTTTAGTTTCGTTTATTTCAGCTACTATTTAGCTGTTTTATGCTAATTTTAGCTGTATCAGCTACTGCCACATTTTTTGCACTCATTTCAACTTTTTTCTGCATAAATGAGCAAAAATATGCTCTGTACTTCCTTCTTCTAATTGAAGCTTCTTTCTGATATTTTAGTAGCTGCTTTTTGGCTGGTTTCCACTAACTTTTTTCAGATTTTAATCTTTTTTGTGCTCATTTATGCTTTTTCAGCTTAATTGAATTGTTTCTGATAAATTTAACTTGTTAGGCTCCTTTCAACTTCTTTCTGCTTGTTTCAGCCTTTTTTTTTTTACAAAGTACTATTTCAGCTGCTTTGTAGCTGTTTTTATGTTGTTGCTAAAGTTAGCTTTTTAAACCAGTTCCACATTTTTTAGCTCATTTCAGCTCTTTCACTTCTTATAATTTAACATTCTTTCTGCCTTTTCAGCTATTCTTTTTTTTGTGCAAATTTCAGCTATTTTAGCTATGTCCCAATTGTGCTAATTTCTGCTTATTTCAACCTAATTCAGAAAATATGTGTTCTTTCTGCTTTCATCGGCTACCTTAGGTTTATTCTTATTTCAGCTACATTTCTGCATGTTTTTAACTATGTATATTCAGCTTTTTTTCAGCAAGTTTTTCACAGGTCTCTCTTGTAAATGAGTCCTCTTGGCTCATTGAGACTAACCTATAAAGGTTGAATGAAAAAAAGTTATTCAGAAGCATTCACACTGCCTTTTTACAGGAAATGCAAATTATCTACTTTTATTTTAACTTTTCTTAGGATGCTAATTGATTCAGTCGAATAAGTGTTATGAATTAATAATGCTTCATGACATTTTATTTTTGTGAAACAGATCAGTCTTCAGTCTTATTTATCATCAGTTAACGGATTATCAGGCTTATATTTTGGCAGCACGGTGGCACAACTGGTAGAGCTGCTGCCTCTCAGCGAGCAGGTCCCCGGTTCAAATCCCGGTCCGGGGGCCTTTCTGGGTGGAGTTTGCATGTTCTCTCCGTGCATGCGTGGGTTTTCTCCGGGTGCTCCGGTTTCCTCCCACAGTCCAAAAACATGCATGTTAGGCTGATTGGTAACTCTAAATTGACCCTGGGTGTGAGTGAAACAGGTCCCTCTTGTAAATGAGTCCCCGTGGCTCAACGAGGCTAGCCTGTATAAATAAAGGTTGAATGAATGAATGAAATATAAACAAAACTGAGAAAAAGAAATTCAATTAATGTTTTTTCCATCAGCTTAAAGGCTTCACGTAGGAAATATTTAGCATTCTTTGTTTTTATAAAAGCCCATTTAATTTATTTCACATCACAAAATCACTGTAAGGCTTTAATTTCATCTTGTTTGTTCCAAAACATTTTTATTTGTATCACTTGCAAACAATAAATCTTCTAGAATATGGTGTTAATAAAATCAAATCTAATTTTACAAACTTAATTGGCATAATACATGTTTCATAATTAAAGCTCTAAAGGAGCTTCTTCATACTTTTGTTGAAATGCTTGAGCTTTAAATTTACATGTACAGATATTTGCTCCTTAAACACAAGCAACAATAAAAAATGTCTGCCAAAAATAATTAGTTTTATTCAAGCCTCCAAAAGACTCCTACAACAGTTTGTACAAATGAAATAAATATCATATGTGGAGTTCCTCAAGGCTCCGTACTTGGACAAAAGTTATTTATTTTATATGTGAATGACTTGGTAAATGTGTCAGGACTCCTTAAATGTGTCCTTTTTACAAATGATACCACATTTTTTTGCTTGGGTAAAGATATAGAACAGATGTTGGAGTTGATGAAGACAGAATTGGTCAAAATACAAATTTGGTTTAAACTTAATACATTATCATTAAATCTAGATAAAACTAATTACATGATTTTCAGTAATAAAAAGAAAATTGTTGATGTTCCATTTAAAATTGAGGGTATTGAGATTTGTAGAGTGAGTAAGGTGAAGTTTTTGGTGTTTTCATTGATGACAAACTGACATGGAAACAACACGTGAATTCTGTAAGAATAAAAATAGCTAAATCCATTGCAGTACTGTACAAAGTCAGAGACTTATTAAATGATAAAGCTCTGTATTTGTTATAAAACACAATCATTGTTCCACACAATCTATTGTATTGATGTTTGGGGGAAAGCGTGTACAGAAAAGAACTGTAAGAATAATTTCTAGAAAGCATTACTGTCATCCATGAAGCACATTATTTTATCAACTGAAGTTCCATGATTTAGTAGACTATAATATTTTATCAGTTATGTATAGGGCTCAGAATAACGCATTACCTTTAAATATACAAATGCATTTTGTTAAAAGACAAAGTTGTTAAAATATCAAGGGAACAGGCATATTTGTAAAACCAAAATACAGAACTAGTTTAAAGGGACGGTCTACCTCAATCCAGGGAATTGGATTATGTAATGGTTTGAAGAATGACGTTAAAAATGCCAAGTCAATGTGTACATTTAAGAAAATGATCAAAACTGAATTGTTAAAAATATATACATGAAGTTGCTTAATGTGTATTGTAGAAAGCGTTATTCACTTTGTTCTGTTACTTGTAGATTCATTCAACCTTTATTTAGTCAGGTAAATCTCATTGAGCCTCGTGGACTCATTTACAAGAGCGACCTGCTACAAACTAAAGAATGATGAACAGCAATGATAGAATTTCCTTAAACAATAAACAATAGAAAAACATAAGAGAGAAATACAGAATTTTCCCTTTTTTTATTTTTATTTTTTTAAACAAAGTATCATAAACTAGCAAAACATTATAAGGTAGATGTATAAAATCAAAAACAAGAACATATCTGCATTGGTTTTTGCCAGGATTCCAACAGATTATTAAAACCATTTAGAGAGGGCAAGGCCGAGAGTTTCAGATATTTTTGTAAGATATTCCAGGAAGCAGGAGCAGAATAGGAGAAGGCCCTTTTTCCAATAATAAACAATACAATATTATAAAAAGATTAATTGAAGCGGGAGAATATTAATCATAATTTGTAACATTGGAGGATCTTTGTTTTACTCATACTCAGCCCCTCATAGAGCTGCGATTTCCGGGCCGGGCCCGGATGCTTGATGGGCATGCCGGGTCGTTCTCAGACTTTTGATACAGTTTTACTCCCCCGCGACAGCGTCATACTGAATAACCTTTTAGTCCACGCCCACCTACAGTGTGGGCCCGCCCCGTGTGTATTTAACTCCACCACACGGAAGGAACTGCCTCGAACAGCTCATCATTCAGCCGTTCAAAAGCCAATGGAGCCCACAAAGCTAAAGGGCTCCGCTATATTCGTAGAATCTGGGGTTACAATACGTAACCAACGTTCTATGTTCATATAGCTCCGCCCTTTAGCTCCGCCTATTGGATAAAGGGCGAAGCAAGATGTAGTCCATGCCCCATTGGGTCCAGCCCAAGCATGAAGTCCTTGCTCACCCAAACACACCTCTGTCCTTCCTCGTACGTCGTACGTGCGTCCCACGTCATGACGCACCAGAGGAGGGCGCTGGTGATTGGCGGATGCGCCTGCAGGCCTGCACTGCAGCCTTACAGGCATGTGACAGCTGCACCGCAGCCTCACAAACATTGTTTATATTGTTTTGTGTTTTTTTGGGGGGATTTTCAACAACCGCCAGAGGTTAGAACAGGCCTCGGCGGTGACCCCCAACAAGGGAACATAACTGACTCTGAACTATGTACAGACAGGTTTAAAAGTCAGTAACAACACAAACAAACTCAGTCCCAGAGCCCTGAGACTGATGGCAACACTCACACATCCTGCACAGAGGTAGGTGGAGTGGCAGAACACCACATGAAAACATTACCCTGCTAATCCATAACTCCCAGGACTGAATTAGTCATGGAGAGGCCTGACATGTCACGCAGGTAGTATCTTATGAACATGCAGGGCGTGGCCCACGAGGCCGCCAAGCAGATATCGCTTACTGTCATCCCACCATGTAAAGCTGCAGAAGACGCCAACGCCCGTGTAGAATGAGCACGTAGCGTCTGAGGAGGTTCTACTCCACACACTCAGACTTTTGATACAGTTTTACAGATAATTACTTTTTGAACTGATTCTTTGAAAAAAGGGGCAGATATACAGTAATAAGATTTTTTCCTCCTTCTGCTACCTTTCATTTTATATTTTGTATTCGTATCATATATGGGATTGTTTTGTATTGTATTTTAAAATGAATAAATTTGTAAATAAAATAAAATAAACATATTTGAATAATTTCAATATAATCAATACTGTAATTTACAAGCTACATAAATCGGTTTAGTTTCCTGCACCAATTAACCAGAAAGCAATCAGTGCTTCAGTGTTTCACATCATGTCCTGTCAATCATTCTTTAAGGGTTCATGCAAATGTTCCAAACATGACAGAAACTCTGCAAACTTCGAGCCGCTCAGTCCTTCCCCTGAGGGTCGGCTGAACTCTGCACTCTGCGGTGCTCACCGCTACGTCGAGGAACATACACGCCGTCACGTTTGAGCTGCTGAGGTGGAAGCAGCAGTGAAACCCTCCGTTCAGTCAGACATGACACATTGCTGTCAGAGAGTTGAGACACAGACTGTGCTGTAAAGTGAGTCAGAATGCACACAGCCTTCAGGAAATGTTGCATTGTTTCCATTTTCTATTCATTTTCTTCACAGTAGCAAGAGCTGTTTGCCGCTCTATCTCCCTACAATATATTTTACAGCAAAGAAGTTGGAATCAGGTTGTTGTTGTTTGCTAAATGTTGGAGTTTCTCATCTCTATGAACATAAAAATCCAGGTAGAAAATTCTAAAAAAAGTTACGTGTGGTCCTCTGGACATAAAAAAAAAAAATTAGACATGTTTCGTCTTTCATCCAAAAGACTTCTTCAAATGTCCATAGGACCAGACTTAACTTTTTTTTTAAAGAACTTATTCAGATATTAAAAAGTATTTATGTTGTAGGACTTTGTGCAGCTTTTCAGAATCCTGGCATGCACTCATCATCAGCCACTTTATTAGATAAACCTTGTTAGCACCAGGTTGGACCCCTTTACATTCAGGGCTGCCCTATTTTTTTGCAGTACAAACTCAGCAAGGTGGTGACACCCTCGTATGGTGACGTAGTTGGTAGAGATGTTGCCTCAGCGAAAAAGGTGCTCCAGGGGGAAGCTAAGAGCAGCTGCCCGGAATCAGAGCGCCCACCCCGGATTGAAAAAGAAAAACACACAGCTGAAGACCCGGAGCTCGAATGTCCAACGTTAATCTAACTTGACCGCGGTTTAATGTGGCGCTATAGCTCTGCAGACATTGAACGTTGCTGTCTTGCGCTGTTAAGTGTAAAATACTTCCACACAGCAGACATGTTACGAAGAAAAGACGGCTAGCTGCTAGCGAAGATGCTACTCACCAGTGTTGCCAGATCTCGCGACAGAAACAAGCGACCATCTCCATGAAAACAATCCCAACTGAGTACTCACTCAGTCCTCACGCTGTAGCTGGCTGCAAATTATGAAATGGATTTCCTGAATTTGAGGCGGGTCTTGTTACTCTGGATTCATGAGACACGCCTCCGTTCAGGAAATCCATTCCATAGCTTGAAGCCAACGTGCATCATGGATCGGAAAATATCGACAGGTTGGATCAAAAATCTGATACGTAACCAATACTGGATCGGATCTGCCCCATCCCTAATATATACAGGGAGTCCTCAAGTTACAGCGCCCTCGACTTACGGCAACTCAGACTTACGAACGGACCTACGAACAGTACAGTTGTACATTAAATACAGAACTGGTATGTGTCTTTAGGTGTTTTTAGATAAAAGTGTGTTAGCTAACCGTTTGTAAACAAAGTTCTGTGCATGTTTATGAACCAGTACCGGTATGTACGTTTGTGTTGAAAAACGGGTGTTTGGCGCAGCGCTAGCATACATTTTCCGAAACACCCACACCTGCCTCCACCCTCATTTGCCCCACGCTGGGCCCCTGAGCAAGGCCCTCAACCCCCACCATCTGCTCCCTAACAAGTCTCTCTTGACAATGAGTTCTCGTGGCTCAATGAGACTACCTGGATAAATAAAGGGTAAATTAAATTTAAAAAT
>JBBPBX010009852.1:20834-33256 GCA_038048925.1 Garcialebias charrua
ATGTGGTTTTTTTTAGCTATATAACATTTAAACATAAACATGTATGACATATTTCCATGAGTCTGGTCCCATGAAATTCAACAATAAAAATGATTACAGCTTGTCATGATAACTATAGTAAATAACTCTAGTCCAACAGGTTTTCCAGTTGGCCTTCTTTTCACATATTTTTCTAAATAAAAGTAAAGTACTCTGAGGTTATTTGTTGACAAGTTAACGTAAAAATGGGACTAAAAAAGGTAATGTTTGTAGGTTAAAATGTAGTGAACTGTCAATATGTCATCATGTGAATGCAAGTTTTTTTCCATGATGTTTCAGGGTTTTTTAGTCCAAAGTCCACTTGTGGACTTACAGAAGGTAAAATGCCACCACTCAGTGTTCAGAGATTTGATGATTCAAAAATAAAAACAGTAAAAAGCCTAAACTTTCTCCTCACACTCGAGTCAGTCTCTCAGAAGCTTAATGATGATGGTCTACAGAGCCTGGCGTACAGAGAGCTACTGAGCAGGGTTTTAAATGCCTTTAATAAGAGTGGGACAAAGCCTCCTTTCTTCCATATTTAAAGAGCCTGGGTTCACAAAACCCACCCCTGAGGCCCAGCAGCAGGGCTGCAGCAGGTAGCCTGGCAGGAATGGACACATGCCTCAGTAGCACAAATGCTCTGCAGGCGTGCATAATAATCAGCTCCGCAAAAGAGCAATCAAGACTGTCATCCCCCCACTGAAATAACAGGCTTAACTTCTGCTTCATCCACATTCATGGGAAGCAGAAGAAGAAGGGTTTTACAGGGCAGCGAGCTACACAAGCATCAATAGTGTCTCTTGAGACAGATCATGTCCCGGTGTTTGCTCTTCTTTCCTTTATTCTGCAAGCATTAGCTTAAAAAAAAAACACCTGCACTGAAGCTGCTGATGTTCGTTTCCATCATTGGACACTTATGCTTATAAAGCAATCACACTCTTGTGAGCCATTTTTCTGTCGTTCGTTTTTCTGCATCTTTCTCGTCCTGAAGTTTTCAAGCTATTTCAACAAATCATAAATCAAAACATTCAGCTCTTTCAGGACAATCCTGCGATGACTTTTGGTGTTATTCAGCTTCTTTCAGCGTCTTTGTGCAAATTAAACTATTTTCAGCTAATTTAAGCTTTTTATGCTGCTTTCAGCTTATTTCTGCAAGTTTCAGCTGTTTTATCAGCTCTTTCAGCTACTATTCAGCTCTTCTGATGCTTTTTTTTTTTGGTTGTTTTTTCAGGTAATTCCACTTTTTTTTTTTTTTGCTCATTTCAACTCTTTCCACTTCCTTCTAGTATTTTAAGCTTCTTTCTGCCCTTTCAGCTACTTTTCTGCAATTTGTTTTGGCTAATTTCAGCTTTTTTTAGGCTAATTTCCAAATAGTTGTGCTCACTTCTGTTCATTTAAACCTAATTCAGCAAATATGTGTTCTTTCTGCTTTCTTCTGCTAAATGAGTCTTGTTCTTCCATTTCAGCTACAGTTCAGCATTTTCTTTAGCTAATTTCAGCTGTTTTGCAGCAAGTTCTGCTGTAATAAGCATCCACACTGCATTTTCGCAGGAATGCAATTTCTCTAGTTTAAAGCAAAAAAAAATATATATATATATTTTTTTTTTAAAGGTAACCATGGCACCATAGGACCTATAAGGAGTTCAATACTCGAGATATTAACATGGGGCCTGTATCTTATTAAAGTACCAGAAATGTTTGTGTTTACATATACTTATTCTGGACATATGTGCAGTAAATGCATGCTGATAGCAGTAACATTTTTTTTTTCAACTTTAATGCTTTCCCTATGTATTCAATTAATTTTACACAGGCAGCCCACAGATTTGTAGATGCTGGTTGCTTGCATGAAAGATTTACAAATTAACCTTGGCAGCAGTGAAGCAAAGCTTGATCAAACCCAGGGCCAAAGCAAACGGAGGTCTGGCTGAATAATTCCCCACAACTTAAAGAAGCATATGAGCTTCTGACTAAAACACCATTTTATTTTTCTAAATCAGTGCTTGAATAATAGTGTTGTCTAACTATGGTGAAAACATCCGAGACTAGCGTGATTACAGAAGATCTCAAAAGAGAACTGAGAAGAAACGACAGAAACAAAGGAACAATCTGAAGGTAAATGAGAAACCTGTCACTAGTTTGTGAGATATTCTTACCCTGGGGCCCCTCTTGCCTGGTTTTCCTGGCAAGCCTAGAAATCCTTGAGGACCCTGAAAGCAAGGGATTAAAAAAGTGTCATTAGTGAAGGAGGTCTGTAAATACAAAAGAGCAATAAGAACGGCTGCATTCTTCATATTTTTTAAAGAAATGTTGGGATAACAAAGAACATGTTTCCAGTTTTTGGAATAATCCTCAGAGAAGGCACTCAAGAAATCTCAAAGCAATTTTTTTTCCTTGTCACATTGAGGGAAGTATGAAAGTTTCAAAGCAATCACTAAGTAAGACGCTGCCAGGCATGAGGGTGTCTTGTTACAAACTGATATAAGCCTGTCCTTCAGCAGACATTATTTCAGCTCCAAATCCACAACAGAGCACAAACCGTAGGTCTAAGTTATTCTGCTGGCAGGGAGGTCACCACTGGTTCCAGCCACAGCCAATCATATTAAATATGAGCAGTGGCTAGATTTAAAACAATTTCATACATGGATTAGTAAAGCGCTGAGAGGTCACATTTAATGAAGGGTCAATCTGAGAACCTGATTCTGTTTGAGATTCCTGGGGTCGTATCTTGCTTTTTTTTGTTTGCAGCTCAAGAAATTTAAAGAGTACGAGGGAAATGAGCTGAAAAACAGCTCAAGGGAGTCCTGCTGAAACTGGGCTTCTGTATTAATGTCAGATGTATTCATTCAACCTTTATTTAGACAGGTTGATCTCATTGAGCCTCGAGGACTGATTTACAAGAGAGACCTGTCTACAAACTAAAGAATGATGACAACAGCAACAGTAGAATGTCCTTAAACAATCAACAATAGACAAACATAAGAAAGAAATACCGTTTTTTTAACAAGTTAAAACAAAGATATCAAAGTAGCAAAACAGACAGATTATAAGGTAGATGTAGAAAATCAAAAACAGGAACATGTCTGCATTGGTTTTTGCCAGGATTCTAACAGATTCTTAAAGCCATTTAGAGAGGTCAAGGCCGAGAGCTTCAGATCTTTTTGTAAGATATTCCATGAAGCAGGAGCGGAGTAGGAGAAGGCCCTTTTGCCAAGTTCAGTTCTCACTGACGGAACACTGCAGGTAATCATGTCCTGAGAGCGCACACTGTAGCTGCACTCACGCAAAGACATGTAGGAGGAGATGTATGAGGGCAGCAGACCAAGAAGTGATTTAAAGATGAAAATGTACCAGTGGAAGAGTCTGCGTGAGGTTAATGATGTCCAGTTAACCAGTGAATACAGGGTGCAGTGGTGGGTACGATAATCACAGCCAGTTATGAATCTTAGTGCACCATGATAGACAACATCCAACATCCGCAGGGTGCTTGTAGGAGCATTCATGTAGAGAATGTCACCGTAATCAATGGAGGGAAGGAAAGTCACAGATACAAGGCGTTTCCTATCATTCAGTGTTAGACATGACCTGTTTCTGTATAGAGCAGTTTGTGTGGTTTGGACACAACACCAATCTATCAGTATATTTCCCTTCAGCCAGCATGTGCTCGAACCAGCCAAAAGGTTTCAGCAACGTTTAGATTCTTCAGATTTCAGCCAACATCGCACACGTGATAAACCGTTTGAGCTGCAGTTGGGTTGGGGCCAAGGCAGTTCATTCAGCCATAACATTATGACCACTAATAATTGAGTATGTTTCCTTTTAGCTACCAAAAAGTACTTAAGACATTGGCAGCTTTGAACATTTTAAAAGATCTATTGCTGTCTCTGGTACCAAACCATGAGAAGCAGAGCCTCTATGACCTCATTGTGAGGCAGGGTTTTTGTGGATCAAACTCTGATTGATCCAGGCCTTCCACAGATGGCCGATTGAATTGTAAAGTCAAAGTCAAAGTCAACTTTATTGTCAGATCTGCAATATGTACAGTGCAGGACATACACAGGACCGAAATTGCGTTTCTCTCAGTCCCTCGGTGCAACAGTAAACATCTAAACATTGAAACACTGAAACATATAATAATAGACATAAGCATAAAATAGTAAAACTAACACTGTCCTGAGTTTTTTGCATAGTGGTATAAGAGTATGAAAATTTACACCAACTCTAAAACTAAAACATTAAACATTTAATGAACATAATATTGTCCTGAGTTTTTGCATACTAGTATAAAAAAAAGAGTATAAAAAGTATAACTAAAATAAACTAAAGGTTTCTAGCATTGACATTTGCAAAGTGGCAAAGCAGCGTATGAGTCAATGTACACAGTATATGTATGAGGTAGTAGTTGATGTTGTTGTAGAGGCAAAAAGTGGCATATGCAGTAAGGCACAGTAAACCTATTATTGTTGAACTCTTTATTATTTTTTTTTACATCACTGTCTGTCAAAAAAAAAAAACTCAGCCACAGCAAATGGTGTTTTTGTCTCAGTCGTTTTGACTCAATATTTCAGTTTAATCCATGTGTTTCTCTGACTGATGTCACCTTTCACCCTAATTCTTCTCTCCATCCTCCCCTCTATAGGTTGTCGTCTTGGTATTTATATTTCTGGACAAAATAATTTAATAGTGAAAGCTCATTTCAAACCCTAAAAACAAGATTTAGATGGCTAAACATTTGAGAATTTTCAAAGTCTACGATCTTATACTTACAGATGATAATCGCAGTATTGACCATGAACAGGTTTTCTATCTAAAAGTTTGGTTGTCTTTCTGAGGAGATTTCAACTTTCTAAGACTTATAACTCAGTTTTGGATTTGATTCCGAAACGTTTTACACTGGATGGGAGCAGGGATGTCTTGTCTGTAAATTAGACTAACAAAGTTGCTCTGAGTAGCCTCTGTTGTTGTTTGGGAGGTGTTTTGTGTCAATTTACATACAGTTTGTGTCTTCTACCAGAGACCTCAAGGGAACCTCCTACTGTTAAGGTGTGATCTTTCAATTTACATGTATGTGTTACAAACCCCCAGGTGTGATGTGTTGTTTTGTTTTGTCAATTTAAATAGAATGGGCATGTTAGGTATTTTGTGGTGTTATTTCAGTTTCCAATTTCATATGTTGGTGCGTGGCTTGTATAAAACTTCTCGTTCTCACAGCTTTCATTCATTCAGAATTGAAAAAGACTTCTGGACAGAAGTCGAAACGTTTTCTGCAACAAATAAAGTCCAGTTGATCCTGTATTGAATGCCTTTTTTGATTCTTTCTGAGGAGAGACGTAAGAGGTTTTAACATGTTTGATGTTGGGTGCAGCCAAGTCAAAATACAATTTGTATACATGAAAAAAAAAATCATTGCGTGCATATAAATGTTTGCCATCTGTTAAGGTCTAATCTAATGTGACAAAAACTTACTGAGTTAAATTCCATTACCTTTCAACCTTCTCAATATGTTGCCTAAATGTAAGCTTTGAGTTAAAGACCACACCAGGACACTTGAACTGATTCACCATGTCAAATCTCTCTGTCACATGAAGGAAAGGAAAGCTCTGCAGAGAGTGATGAAGGCTGCACAGAAGACTGCTGGAGTCAGTCTCCCCACCATCACAGACATTTACACATGCAGGAAGAGGATCACCTGCCTCATGAAGGACCCCACTCACCCAGCGCATACACTTTTTGCCTGGCTTCCCTCAGGAAGGAGGTTGAAGAGCATTAAGTGTAGAACCACTAGACTGAGGATCAGCTTCTACCCTGAAGCTGTTACTCATTGTTTTTTAATTTGCCTGTTTGACTTAAATGTGAATATGCTGGTGAAGATGCTCAGTCATCCAGGACACGGTAAATTCAAAACAGTTCAAGACAAACAAAAAAAAACGTAACATTGTTGAGCTTTATCAAAACTGCACTTGTCTGATAAAAGGAACACAGAAGACAAGCTAGCTTCTTCTAGCTATTCAGCTGTCAATAATGGTGCACCACAAGGTTGAGTCTTAGGACCCACTCTCTTTACAATTTATATAAGTAATGTAGGTTGAATGAATAAAAGTTGAATGAATGAAAAATGTAAGTCATGTTCCTGTTTTTAGTATTATAGTATTCTACATCGCTTTAGAATCTAGCTGTTTTTTGTTTCATTTTTTAATACCATTTTCTTTCATTTATTGTTCTCAGTTTACTTGATTTCTTTTATGACTGTCTGTTGTTGTCTTTGTTGTTTACTGTTGTTATCATTGTTTGTTCAAAGTCAGGTCTCTCTTGTAAATGAATCCCCAAGGCTCAATGAGACTAGTCTGTAAAAATAAAGGTTGAATTAATAAATGAACTGGACTTTATTTGTAACAGAAGACGTTTCGCTCCTCATCCGAGGGGCTTTCTCAATTCAAAGAACAGAGAGCGTGGGATTCGAGTTGTGAAGCTGAGACACGTGCAGATTGCTCTATCACTCCTCACAAAAAAAGTTTGTGGACAGATGAGTTGACAAATGATAATGCATTTTGAACACAAATGCTTTTAGGCTTGCAGGCACAAAAACAGGCAGAAAACTAAGCTGACTTTAATTTGAAAATTGATGACAGTGTTTTCCAAATTGCTGTGGCTTTGACGAAAAATTATTTATCTTCAGAAATAAGTTAAGTTTTTTTAACCACCATATGTACATATTTATGTGCACCAGTGTTGGTTTGGTAACTCTAAATTAAGTAATTTTTTGCATAATAAAAAAAAAGAAATACAATTTGCGCACATACATGGTGCTAACTCTTCTACCAGAACAAGTCTGTAATGCTTCATAGTGAGGAGTAAAGTTTTGCATCCTTTATGTTTGGGCCCCTTAAATAAGTCTGAATGGTTTGTTTGTGTTCGAGCACGTTATTCCTTTAACCTTTCGCCCTACTTTAAAAGTGTGTTTTCTGAGCAGCCACACTTCAGCTCGAAGGAATCTAACGCCTTACTGCCAGCATCTCCACTAAGTGGAAAAGGCCGTGAACCCTGAGTGATTCTTCCACTGCTAAACTAAAATATCACACATTAAACCAGCACCAATGTGATGCTGTTTGATTTTATTTCATTTATTTTTTTTACATCTCATGTATGTATAAGTTGCAACTCAGGAAATTAACCAACATAAGAAAACGAGCAATTCAAAACACTCCCATCATGAGATTCAACAACATTTGAATTTACCATGATTCAAAAGGACAGGAATAAAATAAAGCTGGTTTATCAGCTGATCCAGAAATGTGCTGAGTCAAGGCTAAACTACCGTATTTTCTGGCGTATAAGCCGCAGTTTTTTCCCATAGATTTGTCAGCCCTGCGACTTGTACACCAAAGCGACATGTTTGTTTTTCAAATCCATAACAAATTTTGGCTGACACTTTAAATTTCCAAAAAACTGCAACAGTGAGTCCTCCCGTGCACGCTTGCTTCACTCAGCTGGTGCAGGCAGAGGAACACTAGAGAGCAAGCGGCTCCAGCTGTGATATATGGATGGTGCCGCACCACCCAGGCGAAATGAAGCTGTTTCAAGCATTAAATAAATGCATGATAAATGTGATGGTCAGTGGTGATGCATAATAAATGCAACTTATATGCCGAAGCGACTTACAGTGATGTTTTTTTCCTCTTCTTGATGCTTTTTATTTTTTATTTTTCTGGACTGGTGCGACTTATACTCCGGAGCGACTTGTACGCTGGAAAATACGGTAATGCTGGCCTAGTTCTGGATAGTTCTGATCTAGTTCTGAGGATCCATCTCATTCATAAGCTGTTCAGCACTAGTATCAGCAAACATGTACACATTTGTTCGTGAATCTTTAGAAAAGATTGTGTTTAATGAAAAGACGACTCACTCACCGGTGGTCCTGGATCTCCCTTGAGCCCAGGTGCTCCAGCAAGCAGTGAGAACTGGGTCGGCTCCAGGTCAAATGTTTGCAAACCATCTGTTGAAGCTGGCGTGACTGAAGTGGTTGGTTTGAAGTCCGGCACATTGGTCACTTTTGGCTCAGGTTTCCATAGAGCTACTGTGCTAACCTCCTTTTTATGAAGACTGTAGGTGTTTGAAGAAGTCCCCTGAGTGGGAGCAGCTTTGGTCCAGAAGTTTGTTTCCATCTCTGACGGTTTGGTGGAAACTGGTGAAAGTGTACGTTTTTCGGAAGCTTTTGAGGAGTTCCCCTGCTCCGTGTACTTTCTGGTGTGTGATTCTAATTTTGGATTTGGAGTACTGGTGCTAATCCAAAGCGAGGCCGTAACCGTCTGAGTTAAAAGTCTGAACGGACTTTCCGATCCTGGATGAACTAGGGCAGAAACAGGAACAGCGCCAGAGCTTGCTGTCTGACGTTCAGGTGTTTTGTTCAGCGTCAAGCTTTCAGTTGGAAGATTTGCAGTCCTAGTCAAAGTAGTCAGCTGTGTCCTTTTGGGTCTTTCTGTCAATGGCGGTGAATTTATGAAAGTGAAAGTAATATTCGGGTCTGAAAAAACTGGTAGCATGGGAGGAAGCACAGGCCGATATGTGTCGGCTCCTCTGCAGTGTTTCTTAATATAATCACAATAGTTATGAGCTGCCTTAGCAGAGGGATAAATGTCAAACTGACAAATGGCGCCTTCAAATGGCACTGAATTATGGTTCATTCTGCCCAGCAGGAAAGAGCCACTTGGATTCAATACCACCTCATTTTTAGAGGACAAATCCACATACAGACTTTTCTTACCACAAGACGTGTGCAAGGCTACTTGACGGCCTCGAAAATCCAAAGCAAAGTTATGCCACTGGCCATCGTAGACATCGTAGTCAAAACTCACATGGCTTTGATGCCCAACGTGTACAAGTACGTGTCCTGGTACGAACTGCAGCCCGAGCTGCACTCTCCTCTTCTTGGACAGAACCGAGAAAAGAAAAGCGCTATTGAAGCGATGAACAGACAGGCTGAGGATCAGGGAGAGGTCGGTGGTGTTGAAGGTGGCAGGGACGACCGAGCGCAGCGGCGCCTGGATGCGTGCCCTTGGAGTGAGGATGACGCCAGACTTAAAGGGGATGACGCCGTTAGGAATGGACTGAGGTGACAAGCCTGCCCTTCGCCAATAAAGCCCAAGTCGCTGCAGGATATCCACATCTTTAAAGAAAAAGTCAGAGACAATTGGATTACTGTATGTTAATGACATTTAGCACGTGAAACACAAAAGAGCATGTATTTTTGATTTGCTTGCACCAGTTGTTGCCTCTTGTTTAATCTCTTTTTTTATTCCCATTGCATTTTCCCTCAATATGAACACTTAATGAGACATTCAGATGAAAATGTGTTAATGAGCATGCAGATCTCCATGAAAGCATAAACTGGAAGGAACGATAACGCAGAAACACAAGTGATGTTTAATGTGCTGTGATGCAATCCTGGGAGTTTACAAGAATAATGTAAGACTAATGGAAAACCTGCAGCAAAGCAATTTTTAAAAAGTCACATAAAAGTCCCACCATAGGGTCACACATCCGCGTTTACTTTTGGGGATTGCTGCGTATTATGTAATCCTTACATCATTCTTAATTAGGACGGTCTCAGGAAGCGGAAGCTGAACGAGTCCCCGGAGAAGAGCGCTGTGGGGATGTAAGAGGTTTCTGAGCGCACAAACAGAAATGTTATCTCACTTTATCTGGTAATGTCTGCCGATTAAAGATGATTCCTCTGACAGGAGCCCGAGCTCATGAAAACATACTGCAGGTTGCATGCTGCAGGTTTTAATTGCTGCTTGCGTCTCACGGGAGGAAAATGTGAGTAATGTTCCCACATTACGTTGCTGCGCGTGTTGTATATTGCTCCTAATTGGATGCACACCTTTGAGGAAAAGTTTAATTAAATACACATTTCTATGGAGCAAAGAAGCTGGCTTTATTTCTACTAAACTCTTTATTATATTATTGAAGCTGCTTTTTAAACGGCGCACTGGTGAGTGATTATTAACGTGGCATAAACAATATATGTCAAAAGTATGTGCTTTTAATGATTTGACTTTTAATCTTTGTCATATTAGCACAAAAACAAACTGATGGTAAACTCTGAGCTGGTGGCTCTCAACACAAAAATAAAAAACAGGGAAAACAACAGGACATAGTTTTTTTTTTAAATATCTTTGTAAGTGGAGCTCTGAAGGAGTTATGAACAATTAATATTTTACCTATTTCAGATACCTCTTTGAATAACCTCAGTCTAGAGCAGTGGTATTCAACTAAACTGCTCACGGGGCCACAGTTACTGAAAGCCAAGAGCTCAGGGGCCGGACATCCAACAGTTATTGTGATTAAGTTTGTTTTACAATACTAAATCTAGTTTTATTTTAAAATGAACCCATTGGTGGGCTGAACTGAGCACACCCATGGCCCTGATTTGGCCCGTGGGCCACCAGTTGAATAGCCCTGGTCTAGAGAACTAGATCTGAAATCTAAGCAGATTAATGAACTAACACCGAATCCAAGCCTGGTTAGGACCATAAAAGAATGCCACCATCTTTAAAAAAAAACTCTAAACTCAACAATTTTATTGTCATTCACAAGAACCATTTTATCAACATTTATAGAGTTGTCAGTTTCTAAATGGAAGGGCAATATTGCCCACTACCAAAGGCAAGAGGATAAGTTTTTTTGCTTATGCTTGTGTGTGTGTTTATTTAATATCTCATTAATAACAGAATATATTTTAATGAAACTTCCAGGAAGTAATCATTGAGTTCACATCTTGCCACAGAAAAACTATCTTACCAAACACAAAAGGCTATAATGTAGTCAATTTTACAGATATTAAGCTAATATTCGATGTGGTAGGTGATTCTGTTCCCCTACATCTACCCCCAGGACTAAGTGATCACCTGAGAAAGTTGTTTTAAATTTTTGTTTTAGGTATTGGAATTAAATTTGTCTGTTTATTAGCTAACTATCTCATAACACTCATTTTAATTCGGCTTTTAGAAAGCAGTCAGTGGATGTACGTCCACCCATCCATTATCTTTACCTGCATCTTCCTTTTTGGGCCATGGGGGTCAGTGGTGCCCATGTCCAGCTATCACTGTTCGAGAGGCGGGGTACGCCCTGGACAGGTCTCCAGTCCATCACAGGGACACATAACCATTCATTCTCTCACACACACAACTAGAGACAATTTAGAGTTACCAATCAGCCTAACATGCATGTTTTTGGTTTGTGGAAGGAAACTGGAGTACCCAGAAAAAAAACCACATATGCACAGAGAGAACATGGAAACTTGACCCAGAAAGGCCCCTGGCAGGGATTTGATCCAGTGACCTTCTTGTTGAGAGGCAACATCTCTACCAACTTCACCACCGTGCCATGGATGTACATCTATAACTCATTAGCTTTTAGAGTCAATCCAAGTCAAGACAGTAACCAACTGCCAACTGACTTTAGAAGGAATAATCACTTCAACTTGGCCAGTCTTATATTGAGCTACACTGCCTGGCCGGAAAAAAAAAATTGCCACAAAGAAAAAAAAAAAGGTCACAATAACTAGTCAGTCACAATAAGGTCAGAACTAGTTTGAAGGGACGTTCAACCTCAATCCAGGGAATTAGATTATGGAATGGTTTGGAGAAAATGCCAAGTCAACGTTTACATTTAAGAAAATAATCAAAACAAATGTGTTAAAAATATATATATATGAAGTAGCGTAATGTGTATTGTATTATCTAAAAAAGCTAAGTCTGGTCCTCTGGACATTCAAAAAATAAAACAAAACAAAGCAAAAAAAAAAAATGTAGAAACGTTTCGACTTTCGGACGAAAGACGAAACGTTTCTACATTTTTTTTTTTGCTTTGTTTTGTTTTATTTTTTGAATGTCCAGAGGACCAGACTTAGCTTTTTTAGATTTTTCTACCTGGATTATTGAGCATGCATCAGAGTGTATTGTATTAGTTAGAAAATTAGAAAGAGTTAGTCATTTTGTACTGTTGGTTGAAGATTATTATTGTTTAATCTGATTGTTCGAAAAAAGGGGCAGATATAATAAGATTTATTCTTCTTTCTGCTACCTTTCAATTTTTTACATTTTGTACATTATCATTTATGGGATTGTCTTGCATTGTTGCTTTTGTAAAAAAAATGAACAAATGTAATAAACAGAAACAGAAACAGAAACATATTTTGTTGGACCGCCTTTAGCTTTGATTACAGCATGCATTCACTGTGGCATTGTTTCAAAAATCTTCTGCAATGTCACAAAATCTATTTCCTTCCAGTGTTGCATTACTTTTTCACCAAGATCTTCATTGATGACTAGACACTAAACATGATGGGTGCATCACTTCACCTGCCTCTCTTCTTACCCTGATGAGCCCATCCCTCTGGA
>JBBPBX010009852.1:38107-59179 GCA_038048925.1 Garcialebias charrua
TATATATATATTATATATATATTATATATATATATATTATATATATATTATATATATATATATATATATATATATATAATATATATATATATATATATCCATCCATCCATCCATCTTTCTTCCGCTTATCCGGGGTCGGGTCGCGGGGGTAGCAGCCTAAGTAGGGAGGCCCAGACTTCCCTCTCCCCAGCCACTTGGAGCAGCTCCTCTGGGGGAATCCCAAGGCGTTCCCAGGCCAGCCGAGAAACATAGTCCCTCCAGCGTGTCCTGGGTCTTCCTCTGGGTCTCCTCCCGGTGGGACATGCCCGGAACACCTCACCAGGGAGGCGTCCAGGAGGCATCCTAACCAGATGCCCGAGCCACCTCAACTGGCTCCTCTCGATGTGGAGAAGCAGCGGCTCTACTCCGAGTCCCTCCCGGATGACTGAGCTTCTCACCCTATCTCTAAGGGAGAGTCCAGCCACCCTGCGGAGAAAACTCATTTCAGCCGCTTGTATCCGAGATCTTGTTCTTTCGGTCATAACCCAAAGCTCATGACCATAGATGAGGGTGGGAACGTAGATCGATCGGTAAATTGAGAGCTTTGCCTTTTGACTCAGCTCTCTCTTCACCACGACAGACCGGTACAGCGCCCGCTTCACTGCGGACGCTGCACCTATCCGCCTATCGATCTCACGCTCCAGTTTTCCCTCATTCGTGAACAAGATCCCGAGATACTTAAACTCCTCCACTTGGGGCAGGACCTCCTCCCCGACCCGGAGAGGGCACGCTACCCTTTTCCGGCTCAAGACCATGGCCTCGGATTTGGAGGAACTGATCCTCATCCCGGCCGCATCACATTCAGCTGCAAACCGCTCCAGCGAAAGCTGTAGATCACGAGCTGATGAAGCCAATAGGACCACATCATCTGCAAAAAACAGAGAAGCGATTCTAAGGCCACCAAAACGGATCCTCTCAACACCTTGGCTGCGCCTAGAAATTCTGTCCATAAAAGTTATAAACAGAATCGGTGACAAAGGGCAACCTTGGCGGAGTCCAACTCTCACCGGAAACGAGCCTGACTTACTGCCGGCAATGCGGACCAAGCTCTGACACCGGTCGTACAGGGACCTAACAGCCCATATCAATGGGCCTGGTACCCCATACTCCCGGAGTACCCCCCACAGAACCCCCCGAGGGACGCGGTCGAATGCCTTTTCCAAGTCTACAAAGCACATGTAAACTGGTTGGGCAAACTCCCACGCACCCTCCAGGACCCTGTTGAGGGTGTAGAGCTGGTCTAGTGTTCCACGACCAGGACGAAAACCACACTGCTCCTCCTGAATCCGAGGTTCGACTATCCGACGGACCCTCCTCTCCAGAACCCCTGAATAGACCTTACCAGGGAGGCTTAAGAGTGTGATCCCTCTATAGTTGGAACACACCCTACGGTCCCCCTTTTTGAATAGGGGAACCACCACCCCAGTCTGCCAATCCAAGGGAACTGCCCCCGATGTCCACGCGATATTGCAGAGTCGCGTAAGCCAACACAACCCCACAACATCCAGAGCCCTAAGGAACTCAGGACGAATCTCATCCACCCCCGGAGCCTTGCCACCGCGGAGCTTTTTAACCACCTCGGCGACCTCAGCACCAGAGATTGGAGAGCCCGACCCAAAGTCCCCAGGCTCCGCTTCCTCAGTGGAAGACGTGCCAGTAGGATTGAGGAGGTCTTCGAAGTATTCCGCCCACCGACTCACAACATCCCGAGTTGAGGTCAACAGCACGCCATCCCCACCATAAATGGTGTTGGTCGCGTACCGCTTTCCCCCCCTGAGACGCCGGATGGTGGACCAGAATCGCCTCGAAGCCGTACGGAAGTCATTCTCCATGGCCTCTCCGAACTCCTCCCACGCCCGAGTTTTTGCCTCAGCAACCACCCGAGCCGCATGCCGCTTGGACTGCCGGTACCTATCTGCTGCTTCCGGGGTCCCACAGGCCAAAAAGGCCCAATAGGACTCCTTCTTCAGCTTGACAGCATCCCTCACCGCCGGTGTCCACCACCGGGTTCGAGGGTTGCCACCACGACAGGCACCAACAACCTTGCGGCCACAACTCCGATAAGCTGCCTCGACAATAGAGGCGCGAAACATGGCCCACTCGGGCTCAATGTCCCCCGCCTCCCTCGGAACGTGTTCAAAGCTCTCCCGGAGGTGGGAGTTAAAGCTCCGTCTTACGGGAGACTCTGCCAGACGTTCCCAGCAGACCCTCACAATACGTTTGGGTCTGCCAGGTCTGACCGGCATCCTCCCCCACCATCGGAGCCAACTCACCACCAGGTAGTGGTCAGTTGACAGCTCCGCCCCTCTCTTCACCCGAGTGTCCAGGACATGCGGCCGCAGATCAGATGAGACGACAACAAAGTCGATCATTGAACTACGACCTAGGGTGTCCTGGTGCCAAGAGCACATATGGACACCCTTATGCCTGAACATGGTGTTCGTTATGGACAATCCATGACGAGCACAGAAGTCCAACAACAGAACACCACTCGGGTTCAGATCAGGGGGGCCGTTCCTCCCAACCACACCCCTCCAGGTCTCACTGTCATTGCCCACGTGAGCGTTGAAGTCCCCCAGCAGAACAAGGGAGTCCCCAGGAGGCGCACCCTCCAATACCCCCTCCAAGGACTCCAAAAAGGGTGGGTAATCTGCGCTGCCGTTCGGCGCATAGGCACAAACAACAGTCAGAGCCCGTCCCCCCACACGTAAGCGAAGGGAGGCTACCCTCTCGTTCACCGGGGTGAACCCCAACGTACAGGCACCAAGATGGGGGGCAACAAGTATGCCCACTCCTGCTCGGCGCCTCTCACCAGGGGCAACTCCAGAGTGGAAGAGTGTCCAACCCCTCTCAAGGAAACTGGTTCCAGAGCCAGAGCCATGCGTTGAGGTGAGTCCGACTATTTCTAGCCGGAACCTCTCAACCTCACACACTAGCTCAGGCTCCTTCCCCACCAGAGAGGTGACATTCCATGTCCCAATGGCCAGCTTCTGTAGCCGAGGATCAGACCGCCAGGGTCCCCGCCCTCGGCCACCACCCATTCCACAATGCACCCGACCCCTTTGGCCCCTCCCACAGGTGGTGAGCCTATGGGAAGGGGGACCCACGTCTCCTCTTCGGGCTGTGCCCGGCCGAGCTCCATGGTTGAAAGCCCGGCCACCAGGCGCTCGCCAACTTGTTAATTATTTAAAAAAAAAAATTTTTTTTACATTAGCTTATTATCATTTAATTTTGCCCTTCTGATTCATAATTTCATTATCTGCAACTTGTTTTTGTTATCCTTAGTTTCAAATAGTTACCATTACATGTTGGTGTTTTATAGGCATGCTGAACTGCAGACATACACTGAACTGGACTTCCAGCCAATAAAAGATGGACATTGTGACATCATTATTGAAAAACCCACAGTTTTTATGAAACTTGACGCTGGTAAGTAATCAAGGTTTGTCTGACTTAGTTTAGGTTTTACTATCTTAAAGGAGCTGTATGTAACTTTTCTAACAATATATTTTTAACATATTTCTTCACTCTGTCACTACCTCCTGACATACTGATTTTAGACAAGTAATCTCTGAAAAAAACTATTGTCCCCTTGCTTCTCTAAAAGCATTTCTAAAAAGCCACAGTGACCCGCCGTTAACCAGCCAATAAAAACAGAGTTTGTAAGTTACCAGCAGAGGTGGGTAGAGTATTCAAAATTTTTACTCAAGTAAAAGTATTGTTACTTGAACCAAATATTACTCAAGTAAAAGTAGTGAGTAGGCATCCAAAAATTTACTTGAGTAAAAGTAATAAAGTACTTTGATTATAACCTACTCAAGTAGTGAGTAACTGCGGAGTACCATCTCGTGTCATTAAATTATAACATGCAAATGGATTTACAAGGAAACATAACTTTTAATGAGACTGAACATACATTGTTATAAATAAAAACACAAAGGCAATACCAGCCAAAAGGATTTAGAAATAAACCACTTATCTTTTACATTGTTGTAAATAAAAAACAAACACAAAGGCAACTGTAGCCCAAATAATTCTGCTAAATAATAATAAACTTGACTTTCTGCAAAACTTTGTTTCTACCAGTAAATGTTGGAACTCATTTTCTTACATTTTGACATCCTATAAACAGCACTAACTGTTTACCAGAATCTCCGACGTCACTCAACATGGCCCGCGCAGAGTTTGTTGTGGTCACGTGACTGGTTGGCTTCACTTGATTGGTTACATGTCAGGTGGTGACAATAAGTTATGCAATAATTTTGCTGCAGATGATTTTACATACTTGAAACAAAAGTAACTGTAGCGATCGGCAGAAAGCCCATAGTAACTGAGTAAAAGCTGCGGTTTCTCCCCTAAAATTTACTCAAGTAAAAGTATAAGTCTTTCACATTTAAACTACTCTCACAAGTACAATTTTCTCAAAAAGCTACTTAAGTAAATGTAATGGAGTAAATGTAACTTGTTCCTACCCACCTCTGCATTATGTACAGACTCGTAACATCCCCACATTTAGAAAGGATTGCTCTAAGCAATCAAGCCCGTAAAAATACTGAAAGTGCACCTATTAAGACATTGTCCCAGCAACAAATAAAAACCCTTGTAGGAATGAGCTCCATCACAGCAGCTGCTGGTTCTCATGCTGTAATAAAATCAAGTAGAATGAATTTCAGGCTTTCTCAGGGGGAATGTTTTTATTGACTGCACCAAAAATAAATGAATAGATAAAAAATATGGACAGAAATTAATGTGAGGCAAATTTTTTACCTAAAAGACAATACAAGGGTTAACTGATTTGACGGTAGAACAAAACTAAACTTGTTTTTATATCCACAACCTTCTCTCACAGCCTTGTTCAAAAGACGAGCGCAAACGTATACGTACAGTAGTCACCCCATGAGGATCTTGACAAAATCTTTCAATGAGCACATGTCAGTACAATGAACCCCTGAAATTTACTTGTTACTTTTGTAGAGCATCTGCAAATTGTAAAAACCAACAAATTATGGATGTGTACTGCCCCAAAAAAGGAAAAAACACTGCACTAAAACCATAGATATACGGTAAGAGCTGATGTCATATATCTCCGTATCCTTCACATATACTTATACTTATATTTCCGGATATTCCCGGAAATGGCCCGCAATGATCCTTTAAAAATCCCAAAATCCGGATACTTATCTTTGGCAGACCCTTGACGAATAACAGCCACATTTATTTTGGATCTGCCGAAGATAAGTATCCAGATTTTGGGATTTTTTAAGGATCATGCGGTCCATTTCCGGGAATATCCGAACACAGATCTTTCCGTATATCTATGGTTTTAGTGCAGTGAAAAACAACAACATTGTGCTCATGAGTAAAGTACTCTGGAACAACATAAAAACTGGCAGATTTAAAAAACAAAAAACATTATGAGCCAGGAAGAAGCGAGCCGTCTTCAAGAAGAAAGACTGATTGAACATCACAGTTTAAATCCACAAAGGAGACGTGTGTATTACGAGCAAATACTGTATCTACCACTCCCAACATTCACGCACCACCCATTTATAGAACAGAAGATGGCGAAATCTTATTGGCTGAGAGCTGGGTCACATGACAGAGTAGGACTTCTCATTCGCTGATGGTGATGATGACTACCGGAGGTGTGGCCAAGCTCTGAAGAGCTGTTTCTGTTTACACTTGGGGCCATTACGTATGACCGGAGAGTAAGGTTACAATGGCCCAGGGCTCCTCTCACTGCTTCAGATATAGAACATATTCTAACGCCAAAAATACACTACACGCGTTGCAGCTCCGCCCCGCTCCGGTCCGACCTCCGCAGCAAATACGCACCCATTATAATCAATGACAGAATTTACACTGGCTCCGCACGGCGGCGGCGAGCAGCGGAGAGCGGACGGCAGTCCGTCAAAATTAGAAATTTTTCTATTTCTGCCGGACGCCGGAGCTGTGCCGGAGTCAACTTTTGAAGATTACGTCGCACCAACAGGAAAAGGAACGAGCACAACTTCCGTATTTACAAAATAAAATCACCACGGGCGGACTAATCCTAGCTCTATACGGATTTATTTGTACAAAAATGCTGTCAAACTATCATTTCTGACTACGCCTACAAACGCAATACAAGAAATAAAAAGAAATACAAGAAATAAATAAAGTATTTTATTCTGAAATGTAATACATCACTTCCTGTTGCTCAAACCATGTCCTGTCGCTCATTTACGAGAGAATATCAAGGCAGCAGTATCTACAGTTGTTCTCTTTCTTCCACCGAGTGAATTGTTTTGTTCTGACTTACTTATTTATCACTTGATTTATCGCGCGATCTCGCAATTCTCGCGCATGCGTCTCGGAGCAGCGCTTCCACTCGGACCTGAGCTGAGCGGAGGAAGTGGAAACTGGACTCGCTCAGCTGCGACCTGCGGAGCGGGGCGGAGCGGAGCCGCGTGTAGTGTATTTTTGGCGTTAGAAACTGGCAACCAATTAATTTATTTACATTTTTTGTTGGTAGCAAAACCGGATTACCGGAGAAAACCTACAACTGCTGTACGGGCAGAACATGAAAACTCCCCCAAGAAAGTATCCTGATGCATGCTCCATAGTTCTCTGGACAGATTATTTTTGTTGAAACATTTCGTCTCTTGGTGTGTGTGTCAGAGGGTGCTCCTTTTAGCTTTCCGGTTTTATTTTTTATCTGTTTATTTTTGGGGGGGACGGAACCCACAAGTGCACAGGCAGAACACAAAGACAGGTTTTTCTTGTTGAAACAATTCATCCTTTTAATATTTTTTATTTTTTGGTGGGGTGCTCCTTTTGGCTTTCAGTTTTTTTTTCTTTGCTTGTTTCTTGATAGGTGCTTTGAAAACTAATAAGCAAAACAGAACTAATATTTGCCAATGATGTGATCCAAGTGGGCCAAATCTAAAAGTCTTGGTTTCCCACCTCACAGGTGAACGCCAAAAGCAAGTTTCAATATGGTCAAGGCCTGGGTTTTTCTGCCTTTGAAGTTTTTTATTTTTTATTGTCTGTGGGAGGAAACTTGAGTTCCCAGAGAAAACCCACACATACAGGTTGCATTAGCCTGGCCCTCGCCATTCCTACGCAGCTCAGCTCAATTCTCATTTCCCTTCACTGCTCAGTCTGGGATTTCTCCCATAGACAACGATTTCTCCGGTAGATTTTTGAACGGACCAATCAGAGAACAGAAGGGACAGAGTTTTTGGCCCCTAACCCATGCCTCCACCTGTCCCAGCGCAGCCAGCGAGCAGCCGCATGTTCTCATTCAAAGTGATGCAGGACTGTTTTATATGTGACACAAATGTATTAATTTCCCCTTCTTAATCCCTTATCTGGAGTTTTCTTTTGTTTTTTTGGCCAAAAGTCAAGTTATCGCTCCCTCCTCCCTCCTTCTCCTCCGCTATGAGGAAATGCCTCAGGCTGTCACGAGAGAATTAAAATCGGGTTTTACGTTGCTGCTGTTGTGAAATAAAAATATATTTGTCTTCGTGTTTTACATTTATTTTGAAGGGGTTTTTCATACAGTGCTCAAATGATCAGTTTCTTTTGTAGAGTGATAAAGATTACTAAAGGACACAGGCAGATCTGTTCTGGTGAGACTTGGGGATGATAATATAGCTGGTGCCTCTTTGTCCTGTCAGTTTTACGACTTTGTAATATATGACTGGGAGAATTCCACTAAAAGCCACTCTTTGGCTTTGCATGTTTGTTCAGTTAGAAAGTAACAAGAACAGCTCTAAATATGTGTGTAGGGTATGATCTTTAATGTAATTTAATGTCCAGTTATACTAATTGGTCATTTAGTGGTCTACGAAAGTGTGTGTGTCTATAAGTACATTTATTTTAGTCATCGATGTGTCTCGATGCCCATCCCCCAGGGGCTTGGGGAGACCACCCGAGCAAGCTGGGGGAAGGCAGTGGTATTTCCTGTATTCTGGCAATAAAGAGGGGACAACAGTCTCTGAAACAAAACCCCCACAGAAGGGTATAAAAAGGTTCGAGCCGCCAACAGCAGGGCAGAAGTAAGCCCACGGTCGGATCAGGTTGTATGTTCTCCCTGTCCCCCCTCCTCTCTCCCTGTCTCTCTCTCTCCTCCTCCCTTCTTTCCTCTCTCTCTCTCTCTCTCTCTCTTTTTCTCTCACTGTCCACGTTTAAAAGAAAAATGTAATGGATGTTAGGAATGAAACAAATGTATTCTGTGACTCTTTTTTAAACTTATGATTAATTAAACTGGTCTTTTGGAACTTTAAATTATGAGTGTTTGTCGTATTTTCAGCGTATTTTTCCTTTCTGATCCGAAGTGAACCAAATAACGAATTCTGGGGCGGATAAGTTTCATACGCCAACACTGCCCGAGTCCCATCAGATTTTCTGGTCTTCTGGTGAGCTGGACCAGCGATCCATGGTTTTATTTTATTAAAACGTTTTATTAACATATAAACACAGAATATGCAGCGCGGCAGCCGGCAGCGAGAGAAAAAGCTGCAGGAGGCGGAGCAGTTGTCAAGTTTACAGAGCACGGGGGAGCAGCCATATATGGCTCTGAGGGGAGGGAGCAGAATGCTTTTCCCTGTTCAAAATTTTTCTAAGATCCAATGGTTTTGTTCCTCAGCAGAGGCCAACGCCTCCAGCAAGAATCGTTTCACAATGGAGAAAGTCCAGACCCTAGTACGAAGCGAAGTGAAGGACAAGGGTCTGGTTTTAACCAGGCTAAGGTTGCATAGATGTGTTCTCATGTTTTGTAGCTGTTTTTTTGTGCATTGAATGTTTACTGAATGGACAGAGACACAACGGAGCCGTGCACTGCTTTTACCGACGGTTTTATTTTTATTTATTAAATTTATTCATTTTAAAATACAACACACACACAAAAAAAACAATCAACTAATGTGACTATACAATATTAAGAAATAAAATGAAGGGTGGCAGAATGAAGAGAAAATCAATATCTGCCACCTATTTTAAACAGTCAGTTCAAACAAAAAAATCTTCAACAAGTAACAGAACAAAGAAATAACTCATAATTATCAAATTACAAAACAACACGAAAAAATTAATTCATATATATTTTTGTAATAATCTGGCTTTGATTAAATTCTTAATGTAAATAATGATTTTTAATTACAGTATCCAAATCATTCCATGATATCTGTTGCAAATTCAAAATAAAATATCTTTGTCTGTGATCTGAAACTTTACTCTCGTGGAAAGCCATAGACTCATCATTGTGAACTGGGGCAACCACTAGCTCAGCAATGTGTTTTAAATCCAGTAAGATCTGCCATGCAGGCTCATTTTCAGGAATCTTGGGGCCAATCAAAAACGGGAGCAATCTTAACAAGCACCAATTTTCATCGGCATTGCCCCCTATGGATTTCCTTCCTGAAAGATTTTGTGGCAAAGGATGAGGCTTATTTGTTTTGTCTGTCCCCTTGTATGGGAATTGCAAAATAGAACTGTTTAGAGCATCCAAAGTGATGTACTTCTTTGATATGAGTAATGAGAACTGTTTAGAGCATCCAAAGTGATGTACTTCTTTGATATGATTAATGAGAGGCAATGTGATATTTCTACTGGCACGATGCCTTCAAAAAGATTGTGGGCAATGTCAGGAGGGTAACCACTAAGTACATGAAAATAAGAAAGTGCTTTAGTAAAAGGACAAGCTCTTTTAACTCCAAAAACGCTACTGCCACTATCTAGGGCTGTTTTGACACGCGTTTCATGTGTTTCTTTTGTTTTGAGACTGAAAATCCCTGACCTAACCTCGTGCGATTTAATGTCTGCAGTTTGCGCTGTACAAAACGACAAATAAAGGGGCCTGTAAAGTTCTCCACAAAGCCATGTGCTCCTAAATTGTCAGCAACAAGTCTGCACTGTGCCCTTTGTTTTGTTCAGTTGTGGGACAAAAATTCCATCAACTTCTAAAGATCTTAGGTCACATAGTAGGGGCTCAAAGATTTTTTCATAGCCAAATGACTTTACATAAGTTGTTTTGCACAAAATGGCCAGAAAATTTGAGGACAAACTAGCATGAGACCTGGGAAGGTTATTGAGTGTCCAGTACACAATTAAAAGTTTGTGAGTTTTGCAAGAGGTGCCCAAAGGGTTACAGACCTCAGTCATCAACATAAAAAGTTATAGATAAACTTAGGTCTTTCTCTGACAACAAGCCATCTTCCTTACAATGCTGACCATCCTTATAAGACCTGTACAAAGTTTTGTTTCCACTTTCTCTTTCCCTTTGTGTTCCGTGATTGCTAACTATCTTGTCAATGATATCTGTCCTATTCAGTAGCACTTGCAGGGCTTTCAGAATGGAAATATACTGAAAAGTTTTGTTTTCTTTTGCATCCAGAAAATATTCAGTTGGTTCTATGTTAAATTTAGCCTTGTAATATTGTTTACGTTGATAGGAGAACTTGAAGACCCACCCTTTTCGATGGCCTTATTTAGAGGACTTGCTGAGCAGAGAGAATAACTTATTTCTTCTATTACAGCTCTGTCAACTTGTAGCTTGTGCTTCTGAAAAATGTCCAATAGAAAAGATTTTGAGAGACCGTCAGTTAAGTGGTTTAGTTTTACCAAAAAATCATTGATTGCTTTGCTTGGTACATTAGAAAAATGTTCTAATTTTAACAAAGCTGCTGCTAAGCTGTGCTTAATTACATCTGGGAGGTCATTTGGAGCCTCAGCACTTGTGCCTGGCTTATCATCCTCTACAATGTCATCATCAAAATAAATAGAATGAGATTCTGGAGGATGAGCAGCAGCGGCTGATACTACTATTCCTGGTTTAAAATTGTTAAGTGAATAAGACCTGTGTTTCCTACTGTTGTGGGATTTAAAAGAGCCCAAGATGTTGGTTTCAAAGTTGCGATACACCAACATACAAGTTACAACCTCATTTTTCTTTAAGTGAGCATTTATGTGAGTCCAATAATCATTCTCAGACACGAGATCCTTACATGGACACAAATGGCAGCTAAATGTACATCCCCCTGACTGACATGTGGACCTTTTGATAGCATGACATCTGTTCAAATGAATTAAAAGGGCATTCCATGTTTTAAAAATACACGGGCAGCTTGCATGCACACATGGAATATGATTATTTTTTCCGTGATGCCTATGTTTCAGTCGATAATGCCTCAAAATTTGTAACCTACTTGGTAAAACTGATCGACAGGCCTTGCATTGCCACATTAACTCTTATCACTGGAACACTTCTAGCACCATTCACTGAAAAAGTGGAGACAAAAATAGGACCAATAGTGAGGACATAATGGAGTTTGACATGTCAAGAATGCATTTTTTAAATCATCATAAAAACAAGCAGAAATATGCATAACTGTACATATACATAACAGAGACCGAAACTTTAAGTCTAATAATGATTTTCAAGAATTACTTGTGAAGTAAACATGAGGGAGACCACCATATTGTGTCTTTAAACACATGCAGTGTCACCCAGATGTAAAGGATTTTAGCAGGGGTCAGTATTAAAGGTGCTATGTGTAACTTTCTATAGAGTGCAGAACTTAGAAAAATTTTCAACAGGCAAAGCATTCTGATCCCTCCCCGGGGAGGCTCTGCTGAGATTCAAATTCAAGCTCTGTTTTTATTGGCTGATTCAAATTCAAGCTCTGTTTTTAATTGGCTGGTTACAAACTCTGTTTTTATTGGCTGTCATTGTCCTGGTCACTCTGTGTTTTTAGTGTTTTTATAAATGCTGATAGAGAAGCAAGGGGACTATAGTTTTTTTCAGAGATTACTTTGTCTAACATCAGTTTGTCAGTAGATAGTGACAGAGTGAAGAAATATGTTAAAAATATATTGTTTGAAAAGTTACAGACTACATTACAATCTTACATACCCCAGCTTTAAGCTGACCTCTTTATCCTTAATTAATTACTTATTCAGATTAAATAGTAATTTCACGAATTCTTTTCTTTATCAGTTTACCCAATATTTCTGTGATCTTTATGATGGATAAATAAATCAAGCCATTAAGTGACAGAGACGTTAACTTAGTTTGATATGTCAAAGACACTACCATTTATTTAAAATAAATCAATTAAATTAACACCATTACACTTGATTGACATGATTTCACTTTCTTTCAATTTAACACGTCAGCACAGTTAAATTACAACACAACAGACAAATACTGGATGTTAACATATTTAGTCTGAGGGCTCTTTAGCTTAAATATAGTTTCCAGAAAGATTGAGAGGGATAAAGAAATAGGAGGAGAGATGGAGAGATGGTTTAAAGGAAACTGTCTTGAGCATGTTACCAGAAATGACACTTCCCATCCGATTTCTGCTGAAATCCAGGTACGTTTGTAAACAGCTCTTTACCTTCGACGACGAGTCTGATAAAGAGATGACACCAGCCTTTCAGATGCACAGAGTCCTTCAGGCCCAGCACGTCCGAACTGGTTGTTTACTTTCCAACGTCTCCTGAGTTACGCTTGGATCATCAGAAAATGTGTCAGCTCCTGGTTGACTTCAAGACGAGATGTTTCTCAAAGAAAGTTCATTAAAAACTTGGAGCTCTATTGAATTTACGGAGGCGTCCATAAATTCTTCACTGAATAAGCCAGTCTTTGGCGTATGACTGCAGCTTACATCAGCTTCCGAGGCAGAGAGCTTTCAGGTCTCTGTCCATTCCAACTCTGAAGAGAAAGTTCACATCTTTCCTTCCTCACAGGAACTAACTCGTTCCTTCAAAACTCTTGCAGACTCTGAATAATTCAGCTTAGCTTAGAACCTTAAGATAGAACTCTGAAACTTGTCTCTTTCCGATTGGTTCAGAAGAAACAGTCGAGGAGTTCACTTGTCGTTATCACGACCCAAGGTTACAGCCAGCAGCAGAGAGAAATGTTTAGGAAAAAGACAGACGCATAGACTCCAAGAGGTAAAATACTTGGATTAGCGTCTTAACACTTCTAAAACAAATCTGAAAAGCACAATTTGACATAAAATTCAACTCTGACACCATTATATGGTCAAGTAACACAGTAATACTCCATATTAAAAGAATAACACAGCATAACATATATCATGAAAATGACAAAAGTTATTCTTTTGATCACATTAGAATAAAATCAAAGATAGAAATAGTCTCTTTTGGTGACTATGTTCTCAGATTACAACTAATGTAATGATTTGTAGTGTAGAATAATATAGGCCGTTGTGTAATTAAACACAAACGAGGTCAGTTTACTGACTTACCTATAGATTAGATGATAGATTTGAGCAGGTTTTAGACTGTCTCAAACTTACCATCAGTTAAACGGGGTCTCAACTTTTTCAGATTAAATCAACAAATCTAACGATGTGATTAGCCAGAAATGTAATTTCACAAGAGACTCAACTTATGTTGGTCTACCAGAAAAATAGACCTTTTATTGAAACTATCACAAAAATTACATTAAACATTTGTATCGATATTAGCTCTGATTTAATAACTACGTTGACAAGAATTCAAATTAAAACAAACAGACAGTTTAAAACTTAACTGTTGGCACATTACTTGACAGATTAATAGCTTATGAAAAACAAGAAATAGGAGGAAGGAATATGAAAGCTAAGTTAACTAAAGTTGTTTACTTTGAACCAGACTGGGTGACACCTTCTTCCCCACACGAGCAGCTGCTGGGCTCCCGCACGCTCAAACACACCACGACTTTTACCTGTTGACGGTTCGTCTCTTGGAGACAAGAGTGGAGAAGTTTGTGGACACACACGTGGATGGGTTTGTCCAGTGGCCGTCCAGTTGGAACTTCAGCGTGAGTGTGCTGATTCACGATACGAGGAAGCTCGCCTCCCTCGGCAGGAAACAACGGTCAAGCGCACAGACTGATTTTCAAAATAAAACTTTAGGAAACAAATTCTTCCAGAAAATGAGTGTCTGAGGCACAGCAAGGCTTTGCCGCGACTCTCAGCTGAGACGTGGGTCGATTTGACACAATGACCGGGCCGTCTCCAGCTTTCCCAGAGGAGAGAAGCAAGTTGTCAGTTCGTTCTCCTCCAAACACTAAACGAAAATGCAGGAAGTGCCCATTTATAGGGGAGGTGGGGACTGACCCACCTCCTTAACGGCTACAGGCTGGTTAACAAAATAAAAGATGGAAGTATGATCCCATAGGCAGAAAGTCTCTTGACGGACAACAGGAAAACTGTTTACATAAACAGCCAGGTGGCCTGCTTGTGAGCACAGAGAATATTATGGCTAACTTCATAGACAACACAAAAGAAGCTGCAAGTTAAACGTTTACTCTGACCTTGTGCTTTAGATTCAAAGACTGCTTGTTCTGCAGAAATAAACCAGCAGAAGGGTCAAAGTCATGCAAGTAACAGATCATCATTGAAATGACAAAAATACTGTTTGATCAATTCTGAATTAACACACATTAAAGAGAAAGTTCAATCTGATTAATTAGTGTCCATTAATTCAACATAATTCTAACAAAAAGTAGTGTCCACTTGTGTCCTTGAGATGTCCAAGAAAGTGTAACACTGAGAGTTTCAGAGAGATGTGGAGAGGTGTACTTGAAGGTCAAGACAGAGGCCTATATCACTACAGTAGTAAATGTCTTGCTTTACTGAGAGGTCAGTAAAGGTCATCTCTGGAACAGTTCAAAAATACACAGGTGTATCAAAGTGGACACAGTCATGCCCACTACACTTGTGACAGCAAGTCAAACTGTGACATGACTAACCTAATGTGGGACACTTAAGGTTCTTTCACATCATGAAATTGTGCCATCATATGAATATTTTGTCCAACACAGAAGATGAAGTTAAAAAAATCCACTTGAGGCTTCTTTTGAACTTGTAACGCTAACTGTGAGTGTGAAGATAACTTTAGTTAGAAAAATAGTCAGCAGATAATTTTCACAAGTTGGCACAAGTTGTCTGAAAGGTTATTGAAGGGGGCTTTACTGACCCGAAAGGGTTAAATAAACGATAGCTATCAGGCATTTAGCTAGAGGGGCGCCAGGGTGTCTGCTTAACGATGCCTAGGTCCTGTACGGCACCTCATGGACGCGCCTTTATAAAACGCGAGCCTATCTTGTTTGTCGACGCAGCACGAGAAAGCAGGAGGAAAAGTGATTTTAACAGAACAAGAACTACAGGGTATATGCAGGAATAATGAAGTTAATTTCAATACCTTTTCAAGACTTTGACCTTCCAAAATAAATTCAAGACCTTATCGTCACTTTGTTTTACTAAGCAACAAATCTTTGATTTACAAAACTGCTGTTTTCAATTAAATCCATGAATTTCAAACCTACAACAGAACTGAGATACAGTGGAAAGAAAAAAGTTCAAAAGAAGAAACTGAACCACGACTAGGTTTAAGAAAATATAGCTTGGGTTACAACAAGACTCATAGCTATTTTAAAGTAACTTGGTTGAACAATGGCGAATAAGAAATAAACACAGTAATCATTACATGTGTTTATGGTATGTACATTACATGTACATAACTTCATAACTGTTGGCCAGACTTGAACAGCCCTCTCTGCCACAGGGTCATTTTCAACCCATCTGTGGCCACAGAATGGTAATGGGAAACTTGTGGACCCAGTCAAGGCAGTGAAGTCCTCTCTCCTAGCAGGAACAATGTCGAAGAGGAAGTGGAGTGCACGCAGAAGCTTGTCCAGCTGCCACATGGAAAAGCCTGCCTTCACTGCATTGTGCATGGTGTGAAGCCCACAGCTTCCAACCTTGACTAGTTGAGCTCCATAAAGCTCTGCATGCTCCTTCTGGAGAAGGTCTCCCAGCTTCAGGTTAACATTGGGGCCATCCATACTGATGGAGACAAGTCGTCTCATATTCAGTTTGGCAACACATTCCTGTGACAATATGTTTGCTGACAACAGTATGGATTTGATATTTATTTTTTAGACACACAGGTGTTAAAATCAAGTTATGCATGTAAATATCACACACACACACACACACACATACTTGTTTTTATACCTCGTGGGAACCACTAACATACTCATGCCTTATGGGATCCACCATTTCTGAATGGTTTAAAATCTGATTTTAATTGATAAATTCATAAAAAGAAATTAGTAAAAAAAAAATCATGAATTAAAACTTTGAAAACACTTCATTTTGATTTTTGACCTGACATTTTGCTTCCTCTTGGAGACCACCCATGTCAAAATTAGCACCATACGTAACCAATGAAAAAAAAAACATTAAGCCGTTTCAGAAACTCAGATTTAATCAAAAATTGTCCCAACAGTTGAAAGCAGAATGAGTAACATTTTAATCTGATCAAATAATGGATGCTACCTTACAAAGCATTTTGATGTTTTAACTGAAAAGCAGTAAAACTGTTTCCCAAACATTTTTGGTAAAAACTAAAATACAGCAGTAGTCAAACAAACCTATACTGTACTTTGACTCTTCTGACTAAAATGAAAATACTGTAAATGCTGTCATTTATCAAACTTGCACTTTGACTTTTGTGGTTAAATAAAATAAAATGCAGTTTTCAAAACTGTTGTCAGGTGTCTGCATGTTATTTATACAACAAAAATATACATATTTGCAAACACAAATGCTTTTCTTGTACTTACAAAATAATATAACTAGCATTAAAGTTACCCATAGAGAAAAATATGCCAACAGTCTAAAACATACAAAGCTTGCATGAACAATTATAATTGTTAAAATAAAAACAATAGTTTCACAAATACCTTGACTTTTGTGTTTAAAACAAATCAAAACAAAATTTCAAGCTGGTACATTAAGAACATTGCTAAACTTTTCAGAACAGTGTATCTTCTACACATTTAAATGGGTACATCTTTTTGAAGAAAGTGATATCCCTCTAAACCTGTTAGAGTATAATAAGTACTTACACTTAAAGACAGACAGTCTGTTTTTAGTGCTTTCTTTTGGCACTTTCCCGCTGAATGGCAGTGATACGGTTTTTGACATAAAATTTGATGGCTTTCCAATGTCTGTTTTTAAGTGTCTCTGGTGAAGTCTTAATGCAGGCCTCACAATCTGATTTTCCAGGTACCGGTACTTTACCAGTCTGTGTGAAATCTAGCAATGTCTTTTCCACAGCATAGATCTCCATCTGTGACCAGCTTCGTCTGGTTGAAGTTTCTAAGAAAGGCAGAGTAAAAAAAAAAAATTAGTAATGTAAACACTTATCAAATTTTTTTAAATATGTTTAAGCTGCCATTTTATCAGAAAACAGATTATAGGAAAGTTCTCAGAATTTGTTCTCAAAATTTCCAGCATTTTTGATTTTCCCCAAGTAAATCTTGAAATTCCAGGATATATTTCAGTCACACGAAAAGCTCAAAAGCATAGTATACTCAAGCCTATGGTATGTGCATACAGCAATCATTCCTAATGTAGCTGGACGGGTATGGATAAAAATAGGCAACTTTAGTTTAAAAAATAAATACTCTATTTTTAATAAAAAAGTGAATTTGGTTAAAAACTTTACTAAAAGTTACCCTTAAGCACATAGACCCGTTGCAGATGAGGCATGAGACAAGTTCACACAGACACCAATAAATTGCACAGTTGTTTAATTAAATACTAAATATTTACAGTTTTAAAAAGGTAGCTCTAGCTCGATTCAATAATAAAAGTGCAATTCAGCAAAATGTTAAAAAGGGAAAAACCCACACACAGTCTTTATGGCCAACCAGGAGTACTGTCACCACCTGGAGGGATTTTGTACCAATCTCAGAGTAGTCCAGAGTCCGCCCTGGTGAAATCTGCTGCACCCGAAGAGACGCCACTCAAACCGACACCTGTATGATTAGTTGAGCTGGGCATCAGTCGGCTCAGCTCAGGACACGTGACGTAGCCCACCCCACGCCGTCCAGACAGCGGGCACCAAACAGGACCAGCCGGCAGGCGAGGGACGACCCGGATGGGGGCAGAACCAGTCGGGACAATCCAGACCGCAGCAAACACACGGCCACGGACAAACAGGAAGCAGACGGTCGCCAAGGACAAACAGCAACAGCTACCAAACATAAATATTAATTAAAGGGGACCACACATGCAAAATTCACTTTTTAATGTTTTTTTTACTCAACTTTGGGTATTTACTTCATAAAAAAACAGTCCTAAGGCCAAAAAAATGCACCCAGTGGTTTATTTACTCTAAGTAGATTTATTTTACTGTGATAATTTAGGTTTCGTTTTGAAAACAATCGCGCTTGTGACGTCACAAGCGCTAGGACAACCCACCACAACCTGAGTCCAGCCCCTCACCTAGCAACCCCTGGTTAGGCTCAACCCACTTCTGTATTAAACACATGACTGTTGTTTTTCATGATTTCATCTCATCTTTTGTTTATATGTTCTTAATTTCATGTGTACAGCACTTTGTTGCAGCTGTGGTTTTTTTAAATGGCTTTATAAATAAAGTATAATTGTTATTTTTATGTTTTAGTTCAATTTTTAGTGTATTTGCGATCGCTCCCAACGCGCAGCCGGCAAAAATTAAACGAGCGGACCCCCGGCGTAGGGACCGGCGGCATTGGGACCCTCTTCTGGCGCGATGGAGCGGAGCTTCAACTGTACAGCCTCGCAGCAGCCTCCCAGCAGCGAGGACCTTCTCCTTACGGATTAATTTACGGGAGACACTTGGTGAACTTTGTGTTGTCTTGACTGGAACAGCGATAACTCCCAAAATCGCCGCGTGCAACGAGCGGAGCTGGCGAACACCGGAAGAGGAACAAGCTAACATTAGCATCGGATTCGGGTGGTCTAATGCTAAAAGGAGCAGCAAATTGCGGCGCGCTCAGACGGGTTTCGGTAAGTTATCTTAAGCTAGCACTAACAGTAAGTCAAATGAGTAATAAAAAAAGAGCTAATTTTAAAACAACAACACATTACAGATACTGGCTGTTACAGAGGGCGTAAACAGATCGTTGAAGGGCGTGGACTTCAGAACTCAGTATCAGAAACCGGTCGTTCAAAACGAAAGTTAAAAATGGCAGAATTAAAAAGGGTATAATTAATTATCTAAGAATTATTTTGTGTATTAAAATGAATTAATATTGTCAAGATAGCACACAGACGTAACATAAAAATTTTAAAGACCTATGGTCTCCTTTAAAATCTGAACGTGTAAGAGAACAGAAAAACTGGCGCTTCACTACTCACCACCGTGTTCCACCTCAACAGGAGAGGGAAACAGGAAACTCGTACATGTGGTCGCGAGAACAGTAGATCATCGCGACCTGGTGCACATAACGCTAGCGCGACACAGCCAGCAAACTCCACCGGAAGGCAGATGACGTGTGCTCAACCCTGAGGACTTGCCCCTTTTGTACAGGAAGCAGCCCCAGACCCACCAATCACATCTCTGCATGTGTGGTGCATTTAATGACCGCAGGACATCCTGCCACACTAATAATTAACTATATTCTTTAACATCAGAAACTAAAAAGCTATCAGAGCCAATCAGTAAGAATATACAGTGCATACTGTTTACACAGTAGAAACAGAACATGGGCTCAATGATGAAAGACAACATAAAAAAACCTAAATCTATGATCTTTAAATCAGCAGAGATTCTTCACCAACTGGATGACCTTCCCTATAACTTTAATTGTGGTGGGTGACTCTGTCCTCGGTCAAGGTAATGTTGTTCATTACTAGCATACCTGGTTTCTGGCTGATGTTGTTGAGAGACGCTCGATGGGTCCCTTGCAGCAGACGACTAGCCAGATCTTCCTCTGAGTTCTCTCTAATGTGGCAGATCTCCCTGAAGCGAGAGGCAGTCAACCTGTGCCTCCTTAGATGATGCCATTCAGGAGATTTACTTTGTGCTCTGGTTGCACATTCAAATGTATTAACCATGTCCCAGCTGACCTCCATACTTTTAAGGTGTAGCTGTTGTGGTTCTGAACAGACAAATGTGCTTGTTGATGGCTGTAGGTGGTAGTTTTGAAGAGGTAGAGATGGGCGGGGTGGTGCAGCATGGAAGGACATGTCTCTCTCTGCTGTTGCTGGCTGTTGATACGACAGAGGACTTCCAGCCTGAACTTTGCCAAGGGCAGAGTCAACGAGGGGAACTTCATGGCTGACTCCCATGTAGTGGACCTACCCAGGGTCAAACTAAGGTTTTTGAACTGTCCAGTGATGACCTTTACTGACCTTTCAGTAAAGCAAGACATTTACTACAAAATCATTCATTTAGCTGTAATCTGATAAATATAGTCACCAAAAGAGACTATTTCTATCTTTGATTTTAGGCTGATGTGATCAAAAGAATAACTTTTGTCATTTTCATGATGTGTGCTTTTAAGCTGTGTTATTCTGTAAGAGTTAAACTGTGTTCACTGCTGTGTTAAAGTTGAAATCTCGGGTCACATAGACCAGACGGTTTTGTTGAGAAAGTCAGAAGACAGGTTAATCCGTTGTTTTTCATGAACAAGGCTCCAGCTCTCTGTCTCTTCCTAAACAAATCTCCCTCTGCTCTGGCTGTAACCTTGGGTCGCGATAACACAAGCTCACTCCTCTCTTTGATCCTGCTTTTAAGTTCTAACTGTGCGGAAACGCTTCAGAGTTTCTGGGAGCTTCAAAAGAGATGTGAACCTTACCAAAGAGCTGAATGACCACCAGTCACGCGCTAAGGACTCGTCATCCAGCTGGGACTGATAACATGTTGTTATGGGTCCACTTCGAACGAGCGTAAGCTCAAAAACTTTGTTTATTCCTTCCTGGAATAAGTTTATCTTGAAGTCAGAGGCCAGGAGCTGACATATTCTCTGATGACCAAGCGAAAACCAGGAGACGTTGAAACGTAAACTAGAACCAGTTTTGGACGTGCTGGGACTAAAGGACTCTGTGCATCTGAAGGCTGGTGTCATTTCTTTATCAGACTCGTCGTCGAAAGGTAAAGAGCTGTTTACAAAACGTACCTGGATTTTAGCAGAAGTCGGATGAGAAGTGTCACTCTGGTATCATGCTCACGATAATTTCCTTTAAACCATCTTTC
>JBBPBX010009853.1:0-10157 GCA_038048925.1 Garcialebias charrua
CCAGCATCCATCTCTCCTGCAAAACATCAAGCAGACAAAAAGATTAGCACAAAGTGTATCAGTTAATTTATCTAGACTGAAGTTATATATGACCGAAGAAAGAAAATGAATATGAGAAATATATTAATGCTTGAATCTAGTTAATAGTCTCAACAAACAAAGTAGACTGATGATTTAAACAAACAAACAAACAGTAGATAATTTGTTAGTACAGATGTTGACTTGATTTACTCAAAATGCACGTTTGGCTTTTTCAGGCACAGTTCTGGCCTCAGTATGTTCTTCCTCTCAGTTCATTAAGTGTTAGCATTTTGTGCGTCAGATCACAGCTGTCCTCGCTGCACAATCTAAATATGACCTTCAGCTACAAACACATCAGGAACTAAAGTGACAGAAGAAGAAAATATGTTCTCACACTGAGTTCCTGGTCTTAATGAATAAAGTAAAGAGACACTCCTTAACCTCCCACAACGAAAGCTTTTGTTTGGTGTGTCAGTTTTGTTTGCAGTCGGATTAGTATATTAGAATTATATGTATAAAAAAACTGTCAATTAACACATTGCTTTAAACAATGAGTATACTTCAAAAATCAACAAAATATTATATGTTTAAGTGAAAATAACAATTCAAAATCTAAAATTAAACAATTTGTACTAAAAAAGACAAGAAATCAAAGTTGAACAGAATAAATAAAAAAATTAAAACAGAAAATGTATTTCCTGTAAAAATGTTGAATGACTTTGTGAAAGAAGCTGAAACAAAGTTGTTCAAAAACAAAAACACTAGGTAAAAGTGAAAACAAATGAAACAACAGCTAACAATAGCATAAGGTTAACGAAAACCTGAATTGAGGGTTTACAACTATGAACATCTAACTGTATCTTTTTTCTTCTTGTTTTCTCATTTGTTTGTTTTATTTTGAACAGGTTAAAACAGAAAACCTGAACAATTAAACAACAACAAAACACATACAAAGACACAAAACTAGAAACTAATATTAAAGCTGCAATATGATATAATATATTTTAATTCAATTTATAACACACTTTTCATTACTGAAAATCTCAAAGTTGTAGTGATACAGGCCCTCTGTCTTGACCTTCAAGTACACCTCTCTGCATCTCTTTGAAACTCTCAGTGTTACACCTTCTTGAAACTCTCAAGGAGACAAATGGACACTTATATTTGTTACAATTGTTTTGGATTAATGGACACTAATTAATCAGATTGAACTTTCTCTTTAATGTGTGTTAATTCAGAATTGATCTACAGTATATTTTTGTCATTTCAATGATGATCTGTTACTTGCATGAGTTTGACCCTTCTGCTGGTTTTATTTCTGCAGAGCAAGCAGGCTCTGATTCTAAGGCACAGTTCAGGGTAAACTGTGTAGTGGGCATGACCTTGTCCACTTTTAAGACACCTGTGTACTTTTGAACTGTTCCAGAGATGACCTTTACTGACCTCTCAGTAAAGCAAGACATTTACTACAAAATCATTCATTTAGCTATAATCTGATCAGTGGCGGACTTAGACATTTTGGGGCCCCAGGCAAACCTTTGTAAAGGGGCCCTGTACCGGTCTGTCGTGGTGAAGAGGGAGCTGAGTCAAAAGGCAAAGCTCTCAATTTACCGATCGATCTACGTTCCCACCCTCATCTATGGTCATGAGCTTTGGGTTGTGACCGAAAGAACGAGATCTCGGATACAAGCGGCTGAAATGAGTTTTCTCCGCAGGGTGTCTGGACTCTCCCTTAGAGATAGGGTGAGAAGCTCAGTCATCCGGGAGGGACTCGGAGTAGAGCCGCTGCTTCTCCACATCGAGAGGAGCCAGTTGAGGTGGCTCGGGCATCTGGTTAGGATGCCTCCTGGACGCCTCCCTGGTGAGGTGTTCCGGGCATGTCCCACCGGGAGGAGACCCAGAGGAAGACCCAGGACACGCTGGAGGGACTATGTTTCTCGGCTGGCCTGGGAACGCCTTGGGATTCCCCCAGAGGAGCTGCTCCAAGTGGCTGGGGAGAGGGAAGTCTGGGCCTCCCTACTTAGGCTGCTACCCCCGCGACCCGACCCCGGATAAGAGGAAGAAAATGGATGGATGGATGTTTTATTATTGCAATAAAAGGCTCTAAATCAAGTCTTACACCAAAATTCAACAACACTAAATAAACACAAACAAATAGAGAGGGTAGATGTGAGCAATACAGTAGAAATATATTTTCCTAAATTATAAGATTTTCACAACTTTAATTCTTTTAACGTTATATTACATATTCTGTAACAGGGAACAGTTGTTAGATCAATGTGAAAAGTGAGTGTGTGTAGTTGAGATGTGGTACTTTGAGATGAATTCACACACTGGCTCGATATGAACAGCAAGATGTCCAGGCATGAGACACTTTTTACAGCATTAAGTGATCATGAATTACCTTGATTATTCAGCTGGACTTCTATGAAAGTTGTCTTCTGTCTTGTTTCTGGTCTTTAATGATGCATGTTTAAAGACTGCATCTGAAAAAACAACAAATGTTAGTGTTGGAGGAAATAAAAGAAAAAATAAGACATTATTACATTTAACACATGTGAAGGCTCTCATTTATCCAAGTTTCCATAATTAAGACTGGAAGTTTTGACTTCTTTTTAAACCTTAAAACTTACACAGACTGTAAGACTTACTGTAAACTAAATGACTCAAATAATGTCACAGATTTTTCCACCTGGATTATTGAGCATGCATCAGGGAATGTCACTTTTCATTTATATCAATTTTTACATTTTAGATAACATTTTAATTTAGCAATCCTAGCCTTTTGATTCTGTTGTTTTAAACTAACAGTGGCATTTCTGTCCAAAGCAAACCTGTCATTATTAAAAAACACATTTTTGCATTACTCTGAAAGCTATAAGTTGTGCTTTATAATGTATTTAATGGAGGGACTATGGACCAAATAACAAAACAATGATAGTCTGATGAAGTTTTAACAGTCAAATATTTTGTAAAATGGTTGAGAATTTTTTTTTATAGATAACTGTGGAATATTTTAGATCTATTCTATTCAATGTAAAGTCCGAATAATTTAATAATACTGTATACTAAGCAAGCAGGGCAGAGAGCTAAAGTAGGTAAAATATATAATCCCCTCTCTCCTATTTAATTCAGAAGATTTAGGTCGAATATCTTTTAATATTTTGATACAGAAAGAAAACGTGAAAATAGTGGTTGTCTCAGCTGATTACTGTTAGGATTTCTTTTACCCAACCTACAAAATAATTTCTAAACCTCGTACCTCATCTTGCTGTAAATACTTTATCTTCATCTCTTGAGTCACTGCCTCGGCGCCATTGACTTCCTCCTGGATCCTGATGTCCGGTGTCCCATGCAATCTTCACAGAACACCGGCGGCGGTTCCGCCACACTTTTAAATGGGCCGCTGCCGCTCGCTCGTGACCGTCATTAGCAGTTGATGAAGTTTTAGAATTCGACCCATTAAAAAAGGTTGTCACTTTCGGTAGTGAAGAAACATACGTTATTGTTTTTTGACGCTTTTTACGTTTTTCAGCTCCGCTTTTCTGTCTCCTGTCTCCCGCTTCCTTCTCACACAAAACAGCAGCGAGCATACAGTACTTCCTGGATTAGTGGGTGACGTCATGACGCATGACGGAATAGTCCATTTTAGTAGGGGGGTACAGAACTCAACCGTTTTTTCTGTTGCGTTTTTAAAGATAGTTTTCATCGTAACTATAATTATTTTTATGTTAAACGTACATTAACAAGCAGGAGCAATGTTAAGGATGTAGGTGACGGCTGGGGTCCCTGCTTATTGGCGGCCCCTGCTCATTGGCGGCCCCTGCTCATTGGCGGCCCCAGGCCCCGGCCTCGTTCGCCTGAATGGTAGATCCGCCACTGAATCTGATAACATAGTCACCAAAAAGAGACTATTTCTATCTTTGATTTTAGGCTGATGTGATCAAAAGAATAACTTTTGTCATTTTCATGATGTGTGCTTTTAAGCTGTGTTATTCTGTAAGAGTTAAACGGTGTTCACTGCTGTGTTAAAGGTGAAATCTCGGGTCACAGAGACCCGACTGTTTTGTTTAGAAATAAGAAGACAGTTTAATCCGTTGTTTCTCCTGAAAAGGGCTCCAGCTGCTCTGTCTTTTCCTAAACAATTTCCCTCTGCTCGGGCTGTAACCTTGGGTCGTGATAACGGCAAGTGAATTGCTCAACTGGTCCGTGGACCAATGAAAAAGAGACAAGCCTCACTCCTCTCTTTGATCCTTCTTTAAGTTCTAAGCTGTTGCTGGAACTACAGAGTCGGCAAGAGTCCGAGAGAGTTTCTGGGAGCTTCGAAAGATGATGTGAACTTTCCAAAGAGCTGAATGACCAACAGTCACGCGCTAAGGACTCGTCATCCAGCTGGGACTGATAACATGTTGTTATGGGTCCACTCCGAGCGTAAGCTCAAAAAACTTTGTTATTCCTTCCTGGAATAAATTATCTTGAGCCAAGAAGCCACGACTGTCACGACTTCTGCCGACGAAAGCGAGTATCACCGACACCGACAAGGTAAACACGCGTGGAGTCCAGCTTGGACTTGCGGGACCGACGACTCGTCAGTCTAAAGTTGACCACAGCTCTTTACCAGAACCAAGGCGGACGTCTTAAGGTAAAGGAGCAGCTGTTTGCTTGCTGGAGGTGTGATGATATCTTAGCTGGACGCGTACGGAAGAGTGTCATCTGGTTTCATAAATGCAAGATAAACTTCCTCTCTTAACCTCCCAATTCTTCTTAAATCTTTCCTCCTATCTTTTTCCCTCAATTCTAAGCTGGAAACTATTTTAAGCTGAAGAGCCCACAGACTAAATATGTTAACATCCAATATTGAAGTCTGTTGTGTTAAATTTAAGTGTGCTGACGTATTAATTTGAAAGAAAGTGAAATCATGTCAATCAAGTGTAATGGTGTTAATTTAGTTGATTCATTTTAAATAAATGATAGTGTCTCTTTGACATATCAAACTAAGTCAATGTCCATTGTCACTTAATGGCTCTGTTTATTTATCCATCATAAAGATCACAGAAATATTGGGTAAACTGAAAAAGAACAGAATCCGTGAATTTACTATTCAATCTGAATAAGTAAATTAATTAAGGTAAAGAGGTCAGTATTAATATTGACCTCCATTTAACCCCTTACAACTGTTAGCTTTTCACTTCCTTCTCTGTTGTGTCTTCAAGCTAGACTCAACAGGCCAGTCCATCTGGCTGTTTATGTAAACAGTTTTCCTGTTGTCCGTCAAGAGTCATTTCTGCCTATGGAATTAAACTTCCATCTTTTATTTTGTTAAACCAGCCAATAGTTATTAAGGAGGTGGGGAAGACCCCGCCTCCCATATAAAGGGACATTTCCTGCATTTTCTTTAGTGCTTTGGAGAGAACTAACTCACAACTGGTTTCCTCCTCTGGGAAAGCTGGAGACGTTCCGGTCATTGTGTCAACTAGACCCACGTTTCAGCTGGAGTCACAGTAAAGCTTACTGTAACTCACTCACTCATCTCCTGGAAGAATTTGTTTTCTGAAGTTTTATTTTGAAAAATCAGTCTGTGCGCTTGACCGTTGTTTCCTGCCGAGGGAGGCGAGTTTCCTCGTATCGTGAATCAGCCACACACGCTGAAGTTCCAACTGGACGGCCGGTGGACAAACCCATCCACGTGTGTGTCCAGACACTTCTCCACTCTTATCTCCAAGAGACGAACCGTCAACAGGTAACGAGTCGTGGTGTGTTTGAGCGTGCGGGAGCCCAGCAGTCTGCTCGCGTGGGAAAAAGGTGTCACCCAGTCTGGTTCAAAATAACCAATTTCAGTTAACTTAGCTTTCACTTATCTCAAATCTTCCTCCTATTTCTTCTTTTCATAAGCTATTAATCTGTTAAGTAATGTGCCAACAGAAAAGTTCCTAACTGTCTGTTTGTTTTAATTTGAATTCTTGTCAACGTAGTTATTAAATCAGAGCTAATATCGATACAAATGTTTAATGTACTTTCATGATAATTTCAATAAAAGGTCTATTTTCTGGTAGACCAACATAATTTGAAGTCTCTTGTGAAATTACATTTCTGGCTAATCACATCACCGATTTATTGATTTATTCTGAAAAAGTTGAGACCCCGTGAACTGATGGTAGATTTGTGTAGATAAAATCTGCTCGGATCTTTCATCCAAACTATAGGTAAGTCAGTAAACTGACCTCGTAAGTGTTTAATTACACAAACGGCCTATAGATTTATTACAAAGTGCTACACATATATTGAATGCTACACACATTCATAAACCAGTGGCGGCAGACTACCATGCAAGGTGCTTTCCAGTCCTACCGGGAGCAACTCAGGGTTAAGTGTTTTGCCCAAGGACACAACGACACATGGTGCGGGTCCCGGGAGTCGAACCGCCAACTTTCCGATCGGGAGACGACTGCCCTTACCACTACGCCACGGCCGCCTCGTGGATGAAGGGGAATTTAATACATTTGTGTCACATACAAAACAGTTTTGCATCGCTTTGCAATTATTTCAACGAGAACCTGCGCGGCCGCTGCGGGCTGACAGGCGGGGGCGTGGGTTGGGGGGGCGTGGGTTAGGGGGTGAGAAGTGAGAAGCTCTGTTTTTATTGGCTGGCTGTTTTTATTGGCTGGTTAACCGCGGGGCGCTCTGGTTTTTATAAATGCTTTTATTACCACCGGGAGACGCCAGAGGACTATAGTTTTTTTTCAGAGATTACCTGTCAAACATCAATCTATCATTAGATAGTGGCAGAGTGAAGAAATATGTTTAAAAAATAAGTTACATCCTGAAGCTTTAAGGCAAGAGGAAAAAATAGAGTAAGCAAATAAAGAACTTGACAACATTTTATCTGTTTGAAAATGTGTATGAAGTTTAAACTTATTTAATCCCATGCCACATCTATAATTAATATATTATGTCTCACATAAAATATCAATATTAATAGTTTGATATTGTAGTCATATACAATAAGGCGTACAAATGAGTTAATAGCATAAAAGCAGTATTTACAACAGTATAAACATATAAACAAGTATAATTCTACATGGTTTGATTTGATTGAAACGGATAACCACTCATCACTGGACAGAGGATGAACTGTAGCTCTCCTGACATGCCTGGGCATTTTAGTGATGGCAGTGCACCAGACTCCTCATCTTCCTCAGTTTATTCACCTGTGATGAAACTATCACCATCCATCCATCCATCCATCTTCTACTGCTTATCCGGGGTCGGGTCGCGGGGGTAGCAGCCTAAGTAGGGAGGCCCAGACTTCCCTCTCCCCAGCCACTTGGAGCAGCTCCTCCGGGGGAATCCCAAGGCGTTCCCAGGCCAGCCGAGAAACATAGTCCCTCCAGCGCGTCCTGGGTCTTCCTCTGGGTCTCCTCCCGGTGGGACATGCCCGGAACACCTCACCAGGGAGGCGTCCAGGAGGCATCCTAACCAGATGCCCGAGCCACCTCAACTGGCTCCTCTCGATGTGGAGAAGCAGCGGCTCTACTCCGAGTCCCTCCCGGATGACTGAGCTTCTCACCCTATCTCTAAGGGAGAGTCCAGCCACCCTGCGGAGAAAACTCATTTCAGCCGCTTGTATCCGAGATCTTGTTCTTTCGGTCATAACCCAAAGCTCATGACCATAGATGAGGGTGGGAACGTAGATCGATCGGTAAATTGAGAGCTTTGCCTTTTGACTCAGCTCTCTCTTCACCACGACAGACCGGTACAGCGCCCGCTTCACTGCGGACGCTGCACCTATCCGCCTATCGATCTCACGCTCCAGTTTTCCCTCATTCGTGAACAAGATCCCGAGATACTTAAACTCCTCCACTTGGGGCAGGACCTCCTCCCCGACCCGGAGAGGGCAGGACCTCCTCCCCGACCCGGAGACCCGGAAACTATCACCTGTTTTCATAAAACAGTTGATATCTCCCATTACCTGTGTGTCTTAAACAATGATGGTTTTTAGAATTACACTTGTATCCCTGACAGTATTTGTTAGCTGTTTTATTTTTAAATGTAATATAACATGTGAGCAAACCACATCAAATAAAAAAAAATCCTGCTTTAGTTGGTGTCAAGGAAACTTTTAAATTAGGGAATGTTTTGTGAATTAAACCAAAGTGCAAAATCCCATGTTATATCCTCCAAAGACATGCAATCCTTTAGCTAATTCAGGCTTGAGTTTTCTCAAGCAAATCAGTGCAAAAAGGTTTTAACGTTTTTTTTTTTTTTTGTGCAGTATGAAAAAAATAAAGGTGAAACATGTTCAGGTAAGAGGGCAATACGACGTTTACCTTCTGCCTCTCTGAGAAATGCTGTGGGCCATAAATGAACAAAATTATCTGCATTTATCTAGACCTCAGTATATTTTTTGATTATCACTGTGTATAAAATGCAAATCATGTGCATGTTCGTATATCTTTCCAGTCTTAACCTGGTTTATAATTACATATCAACATTGATTTTAGCTGGGTGTCATCAGTAAAAAGTTATTGATATACCGTAGATGTGGTTTCAGGTGGAGAAATGGGGAGAACTCATGAAATCATAGCTCCAGTTTTGACCTCACTCAGAATATTACATGCACCCCCAAAGGTTTAGTAACCTCTTCCACAGCGGGTGTTATGAAGTCCTTTGAACTCCTTCTGGATCAAGTAAAAATGTGATGGCTAATCGTACCAAAATGAAAACGGCTTTTCTCTTTGTCCCGAAGAGTGGGGGATTATTTTACTCAGCACTGGGAATATGTGCTCCAAACACTATGACCTTAGATCATGATTTCAGTTGTTTGAAAGTTCCTCTCAGGACAGAAGTAGAAAATGTTTGAAAGGTGTGATGAGGAAAAAAAGCAGAGGATAGATTGTTTAATCACTGCACGCTTCCTGTTTCGTCAGCCTGCCAGCTGGCTCAGACATGGGTTGTTATGACAAGTAACATGAGCCGTTCAAACCTTTCTGCCGTAATGGTGCTGTTAATGGAAACACTGTGTCACTGTGATCTATTGTTGGCAAACAGAGGCAAAGTTTCAAAGTTCAGGTTTTGTTCGGGAGAATGATTATTGCCCAAATACAACAGCTGAGCAATATATATTGTTCATGTCCATGGAAAACAAATGGCGGCTGAGCAGAGTGGACGTTTGTAGTCAGGCTCCTGCCAGTACCTCCAAAAGGAGTATTTGGAGAGCTTGTACTCGCAGTTTTTAGCGCTGGATGTGCAGAGAGGAGCTCTGAAAAAGCTGCGGAACTTGGACTGGAGCATGCGATCCAGAATTATGAATCTACAAGCCAACATGTCCGTGAGTTTTTGCCGAGAGTTAGCCAAGCGTAGCTACCGGGCTAATCAAAGCTAACCGAGCTGGGTCACCGTAACCGGGTGCCGTAGCTGCGGAGCTGCGGGCTTCGTTAACAAATAAACCGGAAAAATACGCTGGTTGTTACGAAGAAACGCGGGCCGGCACGCTGGAGGTGCTTTGTTGCAGCGAAAGAAAACAACAAAGCTGGGAGTGGTGGCTTCAGACTACAAGCTAACGCTAGCCATGTGCTGCTGATAAAGGCTAATGCGGAAAAACACCACGGAGTTGGGACTGTTGCTACAGGCTGGCGTGAGAGCCGAAAGCCGTGAACGCCACCTCGGGCTTCGAGCTGAGCCGAGCGCAACGAGGGGGCCGTGAACGCAACCTGGGGCTTCGAGCTGATCCGAGAGCCACGAGTGGGCCGTGAACCGTGGACGCCACCTTCGAGCTGAGCCGAGCGCCGTGAGCCGTGGACGCCACCTGGGGCTTCGAGCTGAGCCGTGCGCCGTGGGCGAGCCAGGGGATTGCTGCAGGCTGCTGAAACGTGAGTTCTGAACTAACTGCTGATCTGAAGCAGAGCAACGATCGAGTAGCTGTTGGACGGGAAGCAAGCTGATTACTGTTGGACATGAGCAGAGCAGCGAGCGAATTGCTGCGGATGGGAGCAGAGCAGCGAACGAGTTGCTGCGGACGTGAGCAGATCGGCGAGCGAGTTGCTGTGGAACAGTGATTTTCTGTATCCAGATCAGAAGAAGCAGGCGTGATGAGTCCTAGTAAAAAAAATAAATCGGAGCAGCAGAAACAGGAGTCG
>JBBPBX010009853.1:11263-21473 GCA_038048925.1 Garcialebias charrua
TATTGTGGTTACATTCTGTTAGTTAAAAAAATAATATGTGGTGTATTTTATGAGCTATTTGATGCTATGTGTTACAAAGTACTGTACTAGGAAAAGAAAGAAGCTAGCTTCCACATACAGTATGTATGTCTATAAAAAATCAAATTTTATTTAAAATAACTAACAGCTTACAGTTTGTACATGAACATCTTGTGATTACATTCTGTTAGTTAAAAAAAAATCTGCGGTGTATTCTATGAACTATTTGATGCTATGTGTTCTAAAGTACTAGGGGGGAAAAGAAACTAGCTTCCACATACAGTATTTATGTCTATAAAAATATCGAATTTTAGTTAAAATAACTCAACAGCTTACAGTTTGTACATGAACATCTTGTGATTACATTCTGTTAGTTAAAAACATAATCAGCGGTGTGGTTTAAGAACTATTTGATGCTATGTGTTACAAAGTACTAGGAAGAAAAAAAAAGAAGCTAGCCGCAACATACAGTATTTATGTCTATAAAAAATCAAATTTTATTTAAAAAACCTCTAACAGCTTACAGTTTGTACATGAACATCTTGTGATTACATTCTGTTAGTTTGAAAAAAAATCTGAGGTGTTGTTTATGACCCTGCTCTCGGCAAAGCAGGTCGCATCTCTTTTTGCTCCTCTCCCCCCTAAGTTTTCCTCGTCCCTGCTTGCTTTTTGTCTCGTCTGTAACTCTTCAGCGCTCACTTGAACCAATTTGAGATGGATTTAATTACGTGGGCTGTTTCCTCTATAGATAAATTTTTTTCCACAAAGCGAACCGGGCCAGGAGAAGCGGCTTGCCCCTCCGACACGCACGCAGTGGGATACATTATGGACTCGTGGTCGGAGTGGACGCCAATAAGTCTGACCGTTCTGTCTGTCGAAGACGTGGAAGATTTGTGGATTATTTGGATATTGGTGGCAGCTACTCTGTTTTTTTGCATTGGCGGAGCTGTCTGCTACTGGAAGCTGAGGAAGACTGCCGTGGCTATCAACGCGCTGGCGAGACTTCCCGATCAGCAAGATTCTCTGATCCGGGCTATGAGCTCAACGTCCCAGCTGTTGTACGAACTGAACCGCACGATGGGAGCAGCGGTGGAGAGCCGCGGACCAGCGGTGCGTTTTGGGACTCGTTTACAGCCGTCCGGCCTCAATCAGGGCACAGATGGGGGGGGTTCGTAGATCGGAACCTCACATGATTCGGCGATTTTGGACCTGAACAGCACCTGGACTTGAAGGCTGCAGTCAAAAGTACACTGTGGCCTGAGCTGAAAATAAACAAAGCAACTATCTAATCTGGACTCTGAGCAACCTTGAAAGAAGGCTGTCTGAAAATCTTCTCCTGGAGTCGAATGCTGCTGAGAACTCGCTGCCCTCCCCCCAGAGATCTCTGTGTGTGCGTTCGGATGGAGCCGAGCTGAGACATCTGCTGACTGTGCTTATCTGGAATGATACTCACGGACTAAATCTCCCTGCTTGTCATCAAACTGCAACATGTCTTGTCTCTTCGTGCTAAAGCTGGTAGAGTTTTTTGGACTTTATCATAGAGTGTCCTAAGACAAATTGTGATAGATTCTTTTTTGAATACCATGATTACCCGAGTGTTTGTTCCTTTTTCCATATCTGATTGTTGGTGGCACGGTTTCATACTGCTGCGACTTTCCGTGCGTGCGTCCCTCTTTGGATGGTGCGTGCGCTAATTGCAGAACGTTGTACCTTGGTGCAAATTTGCTAATAAATATATATTCTATTCTATTCTTCTATTCTATTTCCTGCTATTTGCTACAAATCACATAATTTTCTACTGATGTGTTCAATATATATGTGTTCTGCTCACACAAACATGTTTGTGCACGTTTTGGCACATCAGTCCGTATTCCTCTAATAAAGTGAATTACAAAATAACTAAAATTAATGCCTATGTTAGAAAAACTGATTAATTAATTAATTCACAAATTTGAAGTTCAAATCAACAACAAACTGTCTTCAGTAGCACTACCTTTGTTTGAAGCATTAACTGAAAAACAGTATACTGGTTTAACCACATGCCATGTCTTCATTTTTGAGCAAGAGGCATCAGCGTGCGCAGAAGACGCATCAGTGCGGGCACAGATGAGGCATCAGTGGGGGCACAAGAGGTAGCTGATAAGTAGGGATGCACCGATCCACATTTCTCACTTCCGATCCGATCCGATACTTATTAACTCAGTATGGACCGATACCAATACTTTCCCGATCCGATACTGTTCAGGTATTTGACTCTGTATAATGAAACTTTTGCACCCAAACTATTCATTTTAACATTGTGTGAGTGGACTTCAGGAAAGACAGAGCCCCTCTGCCCCCCATCACCTTTAACAACACCCCCATCATCATTGGGGACTGCTACCGGTTCCTCGGCACCACCATCACCCAGGACCTCAAGTGGGAGCCAACCATCAGCTCCCTCATCAAAAAGGCTCAGCAGAGGATGTACTTCCTGCGACAGCTGAGGAAGGCCAAGCTGCCGGCCAAGCTGATGGTGCAGTTCTACACGGCCATCATCGAGTCCATTCTCAGCGCGTCCATCACAGTGTGGTACGCCGGGGCCACTGTCAGGGACAGACACAGACTGCAGCGCATTGTGCGCTCTGCTGAGAAGGTAATCGGCTGTAGTCTCCCATCTCTCCATGACCTGTACGTCTCCAGGACTGTGAGGCGAGCAGGTCGGATCACAGCTGACCCTTCTCACCCTGCATACAGTCTGTTCGAACCACTCCCCTCAGGCAGGAGGCTTCGGTCAATTGGGACCAGAACCTCCCGCCATAAAAACAGTTTCTTCCCCTCTGCTGTCAGACTCTTGAACACTCATAACCATGCTACCTCATAACTTGCCTTGGTCGCTGTATTTTGTATTTGTTCTTTGTATTTTGATTGGGAATCACTGTATCACTGTATTTTGATTGCACCACTCTAATTGCGCTGTTTCTTAGTAGTTTTTGTTCACTTAATATTGTATTGATTGTATTGATGTTTTATGGTTTATGTTTTTTGTATCTTATGTTTTTATATTTTATGCACCGTTATGCCGAAGCAAATTCCTAGTCTGTGAATCCTGTTCATTGACAATGGCGATAATAAACTGAATCTGAATCTGAATCTGAATCTGAATGAAGACATTCTTAAGCCTTACAATAGGGAACCCCCCCTATTGTAAGGCATAAGAGTGTCTTCATTGGGTTTATCTCACACAATGTTAAAAAGGGCAGTCACAGATTGTGATTGAACACAAGTGCTCTTTGAAGCTGGATCGGAAAAGTATCGGCAGGTTTGATCCGATACCCGATACTTAAATAATGCTGGTATCGGATATCAATACCGATACTGGATCGGATCGGCCCCATCCCTACTGATAAGACGGGCAATTGAGCGGGAACCAAACTGCAGCATTCAATTAAGCATTGCTTGGAGTGCTGGGTGAAGTTGCCCGTGCATTAACACACAGAAATGTGAAAGTTCTTATTAGATAGATACACATAGTGATAAAAATATGTTAAATTGAAGATATAGACAGTCAGTAGTTTGAACCTGTATTTTAGTTTAATTTTTTACTTTCCTATTAAAATAGTTTTTTCTTAAAGTGGTTTCCTTCATTACTCTATTATCTGAACATATTTCACAGTGTTACGTACAAGACTAGGTGCAGCACATAATCTACTCGAATGTTATACATATTTGGGTTCTATAATCAAGTCAGACAACTATAAGAAATTAAGCTGAAAACCCTGGTGCACCTATTATTTGAACTAGCAACAATTTTAACATCCCACCTGAAGCTAATAGGCAGGTGTCCAACTGAACCGTGAGTGTTGGTGACAATCCATCCATCTATCCATCCATCCAACTTCCTCTTACCATGAGGTCGGGTCGTGGGGCAGCAGCATCACGAGGTATAGGAAAGAGATCAACATCAACTTGATGAGGCTGTTGTTGGGAGGACCACAAGGATTTCCCAGATAAACTAACAATAATTAATACTTTGTTATTACATTTATAATGGAATCCTAACCGTTATTATTTCAGGGACAATTAAAATAAGATTAATTCCAAATCTGTAGCATATTGTCAAAGTAGTGTCACTGATTACTGGACAGTGGGATGTATTTAGAAATGTAAACAATAACCTTGTGCATCTCAGAACATAATAAAATCGGACATTTTTAAAATTCTTTATTATGAAATACAGAATTGAAAACATATGGGTTTAAAGCAAGCTAAAAAAAAGGCAATAAAGTCAGAACATGAATTATGTTTATAATTGAATGCTCAGGAGGTATTTCCTTAGAGCATTTAACAAAACAATAACGTCCTCCATTTTGTTTGTGTGTCTCATGGTTCCCTTATCAATCATGTCACTCGGTGCAACATATCGCTATGGGAAATCGCACTCCGTGCGGTTACCTGAAGGAATACAATCACGCCTTTACGGCAGGGGCGTCAGCGTCGAGCCAGAGGCCCCGCCCTCTGGGTACTTAAACCGCTGACGCCCATCCATCAATCTCTTATTGCCCTTCACCTCGCTTAAACCTGGACTCTCTCTCTTCGCGGGACTTCTCTGTTGCTTCATCGCTCGACCAGAGGTGAGCTTGCTCCCTACACAGAGCGTACAGAGAATTATTCCTGCGTACTGCTGGGCTAGCGAAAGCTAGTTCGGCACATCTTTCCTTAACCCCGAAGTTTTTTCTTCTCCTCTTTCCGCAGACTGCTTTGCTCAATGGCGCTAACTGCGTCACACCACTACCTCTGCTAATTCGTAGCAGGCTAGCCAGCGAAAGCAACGCGATGGAGGAGACGTCTAAAAAAATATATATTTTTTTTAAAGGATCTTGGAAGGACTCGCTTGTCTTATCTTGGACATGTCTCCGAAGAAAGGAAAGCGAAAGACAAGACTTCCAAAAAAGACCAGAAGGACGGCGAGCCCAACCTCGCGTGCCTGCCCCAGCGGATACGGTTTTTCCATCTCAGCGATGGACACCCACGAGGCTTGTCCCGTCTGCTTGGGGATGTTGCACGCAAACATGGCGCTGGATGCACCCGAGTCTTGCCCACACTGCAGCCAGATGCTGGAGGCGGTGAGGAGGCACTGGGCGGACTTCGTTGCCAAGGCCATGGGGGCTACTGCGGCGCCAGCAGACCCGGACACTGCTGAGCCTCTGACTTCCACGCCGGAGCTCGAGAGCATGGCTTTGGATGACAGCACCCGAGTCGAATGGGGTGACAGCCCAAATGTGCTGGACCCCATGGTGGACTTAACAGTCGAATTTGACACTCGAGGCATGATGAACGAGGACGAGATCTCGATTTCAGCCTCAGGTGAATTTTCTGTGGACGACGCCGACATCGAATACGGGGAACAGGGAGAAGACCTCTCCCGCACCCCGGTGCCTGTGCTCCCGGAGACTGACTTTTCCATCCTTGCTCTGTTCGACTTGTGTCACAGAGCAGCGGACGCAATGCAGATCCCATGGCCAGAGCCTCCACCTCGCCAACAGGTCACAAGGTTGGCAGGAAATTATTTTTATTCAAAGCAGCAGGCCGCCACGAGGCAAAGGATGCCCGTCTTTCCGGACTTCCTCACAGAGCTGACTCGCACTTGGTCTCAGCCCAGAGCTCCCATGCTGCTGCCGCTCTCGCAGTTTCTCGACGTGGACGGGATGGATGAAGTGGGAATAGCCAATGTGCCTCAAATTGAGGACACGCTGGCGTCTCATCTGGCTCCCAAGTCATCCGGGACAAAACCAACTCTCCCCAGCAAAGCCTGTCAAGCTTCGGCTTCTCTGCTCGAGAAATGCTACAGGGCTCAGGGCCTCGCGGCGCGCGCAATGAACGCGTCCGCAATGATGCAAGCGTACCTGGCTGAAAAACTACAGGAGCTCCAGGTAACGTCAGACAAGCAAGCTGCCGCGGAGCTGCTGGATGAAGCCCGTAGGGCCAAAGACTTTGTGCTCCGCATGATGGGGACAACGGCTGTTGCATAAGGTAGAGGAATGGCTAAGGTGGTCATCGTAATACGCCATCTGTGGATGACCCTAACTGACCTCCCGGAGGGACAGAAAATTCCTTTTCTCCACCATTCGATAGAACCGACGGGACTTTTTGGAAAAGCGCTGGATCGAATTCAGACCAGGCTGGACCAGAGGCGCAAACAGGCTGAAGCTCTCCGGGTGGGCATCCCCAGGAGAACCCCCCCCCCCAGGGAGTCAGCTGGGAGCAGAGCACCGCAGCCTCGACACCACTCAGCCACACGTGCCCCACCGCAAAAGCGGCCGGCGTACGAGGTCGAGCACCGGCAGAGACCACCGGGCCCACCTCGGACCGAACACGCCTGGAGTAAGAACAGATTTGTTCCCCGCCAGGCGGACCGGTACAGAACCTCCTCGGTGAATCGGGACACCAAACAGAAGCGTGCCTGATGAACCAGGACCGCTTCTTAACTTTACACGATCACCCGCCCACGTGGTACGGGAAATGATCTTTTCACGTCCAGACTTTGTTTGTAGCACGGTACAAAAAGCTGGTGACTTTGTTTTAGACACAAATCATGTTCTTTCTGCTGTGAGTGACATAAAGTCAAATATGTCGTTACACATAAGCACGAATAAAGCTAAAAAAAACAGCCCCTCTCTGTTTTCTTGACTTACAAAAAACAACAACAAAAAACAACAACAACAAACAAAGTAACATCAGCAGAACAGTCCCTTCTGTTCTTTCAGCCGACATAAAGGGTGGAGGCCATCTTCCCCCCCTCCCTCACGGCTCACGGGGTGTTAGCCTAATTGATAAACCCCAGCAGGGTGCCTCTGTTCTGTCTGCAACAGACAGGTCCAGAGGCGCCTTCAAGCAGGCCCGTCACTCCTCACAGAGACAGGTGAGGGGGGTCACGTGCTCCAGCCCCCGCTCCGTTCTAAACCACGGGGCCGGCAATACACAAATCAAACAAACCCGTGACACGTCCGCGCTCCAGGGGTGCGCGCCGACAGAATCTGACGACCCACCTTCCTGGCCACCTATTCATCGGATGCCAGTAAGGGACGGGGGGGCACGGCAGAAGCCCGCAGGCCAACACCAGTATCACACGTTCACAAAGGCAGTTGTGATGAAACTGTAGCATGTGTAAACACTCAGTGCAGAACAGAAATGGCACCAGGGCTAAATCAGACTCCTCTTTCCTTTAATTGAAGAGGACTGAACTCTCTGTCACCAACCAATCTAAAGTCTGCTCAACACAAAGGACCATCTCCACATTCTCATGCTGAAGCTGTCCCCTTATTCTCAATGGGCGACACGCCATGCTCAAACAGTGATCCTGCAGCGTGTGACCGCGCTCACTGTGCTGACCCAACCAGGAAACGGGCTGGAGTCAGGAGATCTGCTCATTTACAAAACTTCCAACCCCTCCGATCCATGACCCCCAACAAAAAGAGGAAAAAACAGACATTCTGTTCAGCTTTTGTCTAATAATGACAGCAGATTGCTTCTGTCTCCAAACACTCTCGATCAGAGTAGTATGGCGGTACATCTGCGGGAAGACCCTCTCCCTAACATGGTAGGCCTTCAAAGGACCACAGAAATCAGGGTTTTTGAGGGAGAGCTGGTTCCACCACTTGCTCCTCTCCAGGGACCCTCCACGTCACCAGAAGGAACAGTTTCGCCGATTAGGCTGAGAACTGTGGCCAATTTTAGCTTGGTGACGGAGAAGAACAAACTGGTGGCCTCAGGCCTGCCAGAGAACGCGGTAAAAACCATACAAAACGCACGAGCTGTGTCAACACAGTCTCTCTAAGCTCGGAAATGGCATATTTTTGAAGCTTGGTGCACAGAAAGAAATATTATTTCTTATTCATGTGACTTGACCCAGCTCCTCACCTTTCTTCAGGACTTGTTGGAGAAAGGTTGCTCTTTCTCAGCGATTAAGGTGTTCCTATCTGCGATTTCAGTTTGTAACGAGGGCTGGGGGAGTAGGACGCCTGGCGCGGACCCGCTCATAATAAGATTTATGAAGGACGTGCTAAGGGAGAGACCACCCCAGCAGGATTTTGACCCCTGGGTGGAATCTCAGTATGGTCTTGGGGGCTCTCTGTGACCCCCCATTCGAACCACTGAGCGACATTAAGATAGATTTATTATCTTATAAGACCGCTCTTCTCCTGGCTCTTTGCTCGACAAAACGTGTGAGTGACCTCCACGCTTTGTCTGTATATCCAATGTATACTAGGTTCGCCTCTGACGGGTCAAAGGTCACCCTAAGGCCTAATCCTGCATATATCCCCAAGGTTTTGACTTTAAACCCCAGAAGTCTGGACTTTGATCTCTCTTCTTTTCCACCTGCTCCTATCCTCACTCAGGAACAGGAAAGGCTGAAGGCTCTCTGCCCCGTGAGAGCTTTAAGCACTTACATGCAGAGAACAGCCGAATGGAGAAAAACAAATCAACTGTTTGTGTGCTTTGCTGCACCAGCTACAGGAAAGGCCCTATCAAAACAGCGCCTCTCACACTGGGTGACTGAGGCCATAAAAAGGGCGTACAGTAGCAAAGGTCAACAGGTGCCCTCTGGAGTGCGTGCCCACTCCACTCGGGGCTTGGCCACCACATGGTCACTGTTCAAAGGTGTACCAGTTGCAGACATCTGTGTTGTGCGAACTGGAGCTCAATGAACACGTTTGCAAAGCATTACAGTTTGTATGTTACTGCATGTGATGTCACTCAGGCTGTCCTTTCAAACACACAGTAGAAAGCAACCTTGAGATACCTATTGAATAAAGGCGGATGTTCACACTAGGATGCATTTTACTAAGCATTTCAAGGGCATGAATGAATTATGTTCCCAAAGTGATATGTTGCACTGAGTGACATGACTGACAAGGGAACTGAAAGTTATGCACCATAACTCATGTTCCCTGAAGGAAGGGAACGAGGTGCAACATACCTGGTCCTTTTCAATGCTGAAAGCTCGGTGAAGTGCATTTTGGAGATCGATGGATGGAAGTCAGCGGCTTAAGTACCCAGAGGGCAGGGCCTCTGGTGCGATGCTGACGCCCCTGCCGTAAAGGCGTGATTGGGGCCAAGATGGTGTAGTGGCTAGGGAATCAGACTTGGGATCCGAAGGACCCAGGTTCGAACCCCGGCCACGGCACACCTTGGGGTGTCTATGAGTGCACATCTATTTTCCCCAGCTCCCTGGGCGCTGACTACGGCTGCTCACTGCACCACCTGGTGGTGGTTGGGTTAAATGCAGAGGCCAATTTCGTCTGTCAAGTATGGGAAACATACACAGATGACAAAAATGTGACATTTATTTATTATTATTTATTATTTATTGTATTCCTTCAGGTAACCGCGTGGAGCGCAATTTCCCATAGTGATATGTTGCACCTCGTTCCCTTCCTTCAGGGAACATGAGTTATGGTGCATAACTTTCAGGTTTTCTTCTTCTACTATTAGTTTAGCAGTAGCCAGTAAATAGCGTATGGGACACTACCGCCACCATGTGGTAAAACGAGTAGGAGTCTGGACCTCACCCACAGAAGGGGTACAAAAAAGCTGTGGAAACAGAACTAGATGTGAGCCAATCCGTATTGAGCCGATCTGAGCCGACCCAAGCCGAGCGGTGGAAAAGGGGCAAAAGGCATTTTGTTTTATAGTTTTTTTTATTGAACGTGCTGTTCAGAACACTTCTGTACTGTTGTACAGTAAATACTGTGAATATTTGTGATGTTCTGATTATTTATACTGTATGATTGTTTTTATTGTTTTGTGCTTGTTTTGTCTTTGTACAACACTTTGGACGGCCAATGTTGTGTTTTTAAGTGCTTTAGAAATAAATATGGTATTGTATGGTATGGTACAGTTATGTGTTTATGGATGAATGTGTGGTGTAATGGGTTAGCTAAGTGTTTGTAAATAAAGTTTTGTGCATGTTTATGGACCAGTATGTACACTTGTTCAGTCTCATGCTGATAAACGGGTGTGCGGCGCTGCGTTAGCGGTATGGCCGCGACTTACGGCAAAAATCCAGACTTACAAACGACATGTGCTATGGGTTTCGACTCACGGCAAAATCGACCTACGAACGGTCCTTAGGTCCGGAACTCGTTCGTAAGTCGGGGACTCCCTGTATGTATATATGTATATACTGTATATATATATATATATATATATA
>JBBPBX010009853.1:24709-50054 GCA_038048925.1 Garcialebias charrua
TTTTGTTAGAGATGCTGTGATTTGCTGATGTAATCAATTACATCAATTAAAATAATTTTTTAAATGTCAATATTCTTAGTTGACACTAATTTTACTAATTTCAGCATTTTTAGTTAACCTCTTAAGCCCCAAGGGGTTTTCTTGAAAGTCGTGCTGTATCTGGTCAACATAGAAATGTTTTATTTGGCGTTCTTAGACAAGATTCTTACATGTCTATATATACCACACATGGTACTTTTTTTCAGTGCTACTTTTAGAGTTCCTTAAGGGTGACTCCTTTGTGAAACTGTTTTATAATTTATTTGTTTTATGATTGATTGTGATTGTCTACTTAAACAACTGATTAGGATGTCTATTTGTCTTGTTATGATCTGTTATATTGTAAATACAACACACAGTTGCAAATCAACAGCCACCTGTCATTTTAGCTTAATATCACATAATATTTACAAGCCTCCTGTTACACTGCACTGCAACTTATACTTACGTACTGTCTTTCAACCTCTTTTAAAAGCTTTCACCCTCTCCCACTTCTGTTTTCTGTTTTGTGCCCTGGACAGCTTTATTTTCTGCCCCTCCATCTTTAACTCCCTGTTGTCAGATGTGCCTTGGTTAAAAAAAAATTGAAGGGGCACATGCTTGTGTGTGTATGTGTGTGTCTGTACTGTTGTGACAGAAAAAGAAAGGAGGGGTGAAGGGGCTCAATGAAACAAATGGTTATATAAGATCTGAATCCTTTCAAAGAGCCATTTAGTCCATCTTTAAAGAGAACTTGTTGGCAATTCTTAAATGTTAGATTTTCATTGAAGGACAGCAGTAGTCAGTACACCTCTGAACAGTGTCTGGGAGGCTGTGGTTGATACTGCCCAAAACGTTGATCATCTCCAGATCAAAAAACCAACAGACTCCATGAATGGAATGTTTGTCACCATTATTTGGGAAGAACGATGGTGATATTGGTCAATGATTTTCATTTTAATGTTATAAATGTTTATTGGAACTTTTTCAGTTGTTTATTTATAAATCTCACTTAGACAAATGAAAAAGATTTAGTTGCCCAATAATTGTGCACAAATATTCTCCCAAAGAAAACCAAAACCTCACTTTTATTTTTTAAACATTCATATTTGAGATTTATTAACAGTTTAAATTAACAGAGAACATGGTGATTAAAAAATAAATAAAAACCTTCATAAATAATATTTGACTAAATGTGCACACACAGTGTTCTAATCTGTCCGGTTAAACATAACTCTTCCAACCCCCCATTTAATCTGACCTGTGACTTTAAAAACAATATTTGTAGAGAACCACTACTTTTTACAGTTACACCCCTAATGTTGAACCTTCTTTCATTTGTAATTTATTGTAAAATATTTGATTTTAAAAGTTCTTTAATCTTTTAGGGAATAATACTCTAACAAATTTACTTTATGTTTTAATTTTCCAAACACATTTTTTAGATTTAAAAATATCTTCATGTACTAGAGAAGAAGTGTAGAGAAGAAGCACTTCTCCAACTGGGCTCTTTTTTCCTGTCAAAATGGCTACTGGAAAATAAATCAAATAGTTGAAGATAACACTTTTCTGTGCATTGTGGCAATTATTGTCTAAGAGCTGTTGGCTTTGATTCTTATCTCGCCCCATATTCGTTGTTTGGTTCACTTTGGATCAGAAAAAGGAGGTACGCTGAATACACGACAAACGCTCACTTAAAGTTCCAAACCAGTTTAATTAGTCATAAGTTTAAAAAGTCACAGAATACATTTGTTATATTTTATAAGCTATATATATATATATATGATCTCATATGAGAAGACAGAGAGAGAAAGAAAGAAAGATAGGAGAACAAAGAGAACATGAATGCGCATTCAATGGAGACAGCATACAACCTGATGGGTTGGTCCCTCGTGGCCTGCTTCTGCGTTGACTGTTGGAGGAGGGAAACTTATACTTTTATACTCTTCTGTGGGACGTTTTCTGCTCTCAACCAATAAGAGAAGTTCTGCTTTGTTTTCTTGTAGGGTGTTACCTGCCTCCAACTGATAAGAGAAGTTTTGTTTCAGAGACTGTTGCCCCTCCCCGACTACCAGAAGCCTCTGTCTTAAAAACAGGAATTTCCATTGCTTGTCTCAGCTTACAGAGTTGCGTTTTAAGAGGGAATGATAATATTCATTCATTAATTCAACCTTTATTTATACAGGCTAGCCTAAGCACAGTTCTATATGTTACACAGTTCTATATGTTAATCTGATTGAAACTAATACACCACTATTATATAATTAATACACAAGTGTTTTATAATCCAGGTATTAACTGTTTTACAAATGTTTATGCAATCATGTCTCATTTGCCTTAAAGTAGCTTACACAACATTATAAATCTACACACTTTTAGATCCATCAAATAGAGTAGGTTTCAGAGAATGGATGCACTTTGGACCTGCTCTGGGGAAACAGGCCTCAGGGGGGTTTCAGCTTACTCTCTGACCAAAACTAAAAATACAGCAATGCTGAGCACCCACAAATAACACACACACTAGTAGACCACCAAGTGACCAATCAGTGCAACTGGACACCAAACCACACCAAAGACACATATAGATTAGGGCTGTTCTGACACTCCCTGACTGAGCAAACATGCAGAACAAAAGAGAGAGACTGGTCATTTTAACACTGTTTGAAAACCCCTTTTGGAGAATAAAAACACAAAGACAAAAAAATATTTTATTTCATAACAAACCCCCTTTGGACCTCAATTCCTGAGGTCCATCCCAAAAGAAATAAAATCACACACCTAATAACGCAGCTAAACGCATATATACACAATATTCAATCAGTTTTTTTCAAAATCCTCCAAGTTATAGTTTTTTAACAAAAGCAGTTGGCGCATCACTTCAGGATCCCTTTTTTCCAGGGTGGACGTGATAAGTCTAAAGACTTCGCAATCATTTTTACCAGGGATTACGCAGAAATGTTCTAGGAGGACAATCAAGGCTACCATACTTATCCCACCTATTCTGATTACCATAGTGACCCTCTTGTCTGGCCACCACATTTTGACTCAATTTATTAATATGCAAATTGTAGAATATAAGGAAATATATGCAAACTATGAACGATAATAATAATAGTAAGCACTTTAGGATATTGCAGAATTCTAAACCTTAAGTTTCCCAAGTTCCTCCTCCAGCAGCAAGGCAGTTGTCTCCCTTGAACACACAAAAATAGAGAAAGAACACAAGATTTATATCACCATCACAGAAACATTAATATACTTTTGAATGTGCCACACGTACTCAGGGGCATTCCCTTGGACAGCTACTCAGGGCAGACCCCCGGTGTTGCTCGGGAAGGTCCTCCTATGTCCCCGAGTTTTCTTCGTGTAATGTGAGACTCTAATATGTAATGTTTTTATCTTTCTAGGTGTTTGTACTATGTGTGGATATTCCAACATCGAGTGGCCCCATAAAACAGAGTCCTTTTGGGCCCCGCACGCAACTTTACTCGACTACTTTGGTCTATCAAGGCACAAGAGTTTGAATGCAAGCTCTTCTTGTTGTCCCGCTCGATCCTCTTAGTTTCTTCCTGGTTCACGGGCTGGAGCACACTGAACCGTGTGGATCCCCTGGCATTGACACGCACTACCTGTGGTGTGCATTCAGCGACCTCACACGGGTCCGTACTTGACCAGGGCTGTCTGGTCTTGCCTCCTGTGAAATCTGTTGAGAAAATCTAAACCGCAAACTTTCGACTTGTTAGACTACAACAGGGCCTTCTTGGTTTAACACAATTCACTCATCTGAGAGAAGGCCCAAGCGTGTCAGATTCTAAAACATAAGCCAATTTCTCCAATGTTATATTAAAATGTGTACCCAGAAATGTGCAATAAACCAAAAATAGAGTTCCATCCTTACCCCCTCAGCTGGAGCATTTCCAGGAACAACCTATAATAAACAGAATGTGCCACAGCAAACAACACCCAATAAATTATAAATCAGTAGTACAAAGAATGAATCATGCATGTTAGTTGGGTTTGGAAGAGGCTTAATCTTCATTAGGGTTAATTATGAGTAGTTTTGAGGCGGTTCATACTTACAAAAATACTGTACCTTTTCACTCAGCTTATAGCAGAAATTACACACATAAAAGTAACATAGCAAGCGGCGACAGAGCATAATTCAAAAAAGTAACATAGCAAGCAGTGGCAGAGCATAATTCTAAACACCCTCTGATCAGGTCCACTTCAGGTTTGAGTGGTTTGAGCCTGTAGGCCAGGAAATATTTCCAAGGGGCGTCCCCCATCCTACTTCACACACATTTCACTGAGGAAAAAAAAACAGTGTTGTTAATTGCTCATTTGAAATATGCTTGCATCAATACTCCTTCCTCCATGACACGATTAAAGAAAATAAAACGTTCAAGACCGATGCCGCCTCAATATCAACGCAAGTGAACTTTGTTTTGCATTTAACACCATCATCCCCCAACAGCTCATCCTTAAACTGGACAGTCTGGGGCTGAACACCTCAATGTGTAACTGGCTGCTAGACTTCCTGACCGGGAGACCACAGACAGTGCGGGTCGGGAGTAACACATCTAGCACCATCACATTGAACACAGGGGCCCCACAAGGATGTGTGCTGAGCCCCCTTCTATTCACCCTGCTAACACACGACTGCACACCATCGTACAGCTCCAACCACTTCATCAAGTTTGCGGACGACACAACAGTGGTGGGTCTCATCAGCAACAACGATGAGACGGACTACAGGAACGAGGTGAGCCGCCTGGCCTTGTGGTGCGGACACAACAATCTCACTCTCAACGTGGAGAAGACAAAGGAGATTGTTGTGGACTTCAGGAAGAAGGATGCCCAACATGCCCCTCTGACCATCAACAGCACCGCAGTGGAGAGAGTAGACAGCACCAAGTTCCTGGGAGTGCACGTCTCAAAGGACCTGTCCTGGAGCAGGAACACTGCAGCACTGGCAAAGAAGGCTCACCAGCGTCTCTACTTTCTCCGCAAGCTGAAAAGGGCTGGAGCTTCAACCCCCATCATGAGCACCTTCTACAGAGGTGCCATAGAAAGTGTCCTGACCAGCTGCATCACTGTGTGGTTTGGTGCATGTACTGCATCCTGCCGCAAGAGCCTCCAGCGCATTGTGAGAGCAGCTGAGAAGATCGTGGGCACCTCCTTGCCCTCACTGCAGGACTTACACAGCAAACGCCTCACTCGGAAAGCCCACTGCATGGCAGGTGATCCCACACACCCACTACACAGCTGCTTCAGACTGCTGCCATCAGGGAGGAGACTGAGGAGTCTCCAGGCTCGAACCAGCAGACTGAGAGACAGCTCTGTTCATCAGGCAGTCAGGATGCTAAACACTCTGCCTGCTCTGCCCCCCTCCCATTTGAACTGCCTTAACACTAAAACTTTCTCACACATTACCACACAACACAAAGATTTTAACACTGGACTCTGTGTCATCAAACGGGTTATTCACTAAACTCTCGGTCATGTGCTCATACAGTTTGCACTACTTCTCATACTTGCACTAATGTTTGTATTACATCACTGCCTATAATCATAATACTGTTTACATTCTCTGTTTACATTTATTAATACTGTTTACTTTTATTACTACTGCTTACATGTAATTACTACTGTTTACATTTACACTACTCTAATATCTACACCACTGCTGATACATATACAGTGTGCTCTGAACGGTCTTATTTAGGGATGCCCAATGTGCCTTACTGCATATGCCACTTTTTGCCTCTATAACAACATCAACTACTACCTCATACATATACTGTGTACATTAACTCATACGCTGCTTTGCCACTTTGCAAATGTCAATGCTAGAAACCCTTAGTTTATTTTAGTTATACTTTTTATACTCTTTTTTTATACTAGTATGCAAAAACTCAGGCCAGTATTATGTTCATTAAATGTTTAATGTTTTAGTTTTAGAGTTGGTGTAAATTTTCATACTCTTATACCACTATGCAAAAAAACTCAGGACAGTGTTAGTTTTACTATTTTATGCTTATGTCTATTATTATATGTTTCAGTGTTTCAATGTTTAGATGTTTACTGTTGCACCGAGGGACTGAGAGAAACGCAATTTCGGTCCTGTGTATGTCCTGTACAGTACATATTGCAGATCTGACAATAAAGTTGACTTTGACTTTGACTTTTGACTTTGACTTTATAATGCCAATTTATCAGTTTTCCTTATTATCCTTTGTATACTAAAATGTATTTACATCTTTTAGTTAATTAGTTATTTCTAGGAACATTTGTCAACCTAGTTGTTTCTAGGAAACATTTACAATCTAGTTATTCCTAATTAGTTATTTCTAGGGACCAATTCCAACCTCTCTATTTTTAGAAACATCTGTCAACCTCTTAACCCCCTTTTGAAACAAAACTCCACCTTGTTTCAAGTCTGCAGTCTGCACGCCAAAGTTATTAGGTTGTTAAATTGGAAATTGTATCTAATTTTACCATCCTTTAACCTGAGCACTAGTGTCAGATGTTTCCTAAACCTCAGCCTATTGCCACCACTAATTTGTTTTTCAGAACCATTAAGCTAACTGTAATCTACAATATCATCTCATTTTCTTTAAAGTTATAATCATTTACCAAAATGTACCCCTTGTGACACATCAGATTATGCACTCCGCCAAGGATAACTGCAAAAACAAAAATATAAAAGTTAACTCGTTTTAGGGTCAGGAGCTGGAATCATTTCCCTTGCTTTCCTTAAGCTTCACCACAGAGTTACAGGAACCAGAAAAAGCAAGTCGTCAGATCCACCTGAGCACAGTATAACTATGAATCATGAAGCCAGCGCTGGCATGCCCTAAATGTGCCTATGTGTTTCATTTAAAAAATGCATCATAGCAACTGTAGTTTTGATCCCGGATACTAAGATCAATGACAGATCCTTACACATCAATATGGGGTGCGGCCTTTGCTGGTATGGGTGACTTCAGGACAATTTGTTCTCTTGTCTGTTCGGAGAACGTGTTCAGCTCTTGTTCCAGCCCCCCAGTGAGACGTTCACTGGGTTCTGATTGTCGTCAGGACCCCCCAAATCCGGACCATATATTCTGGCCATTTGTGTCTGATTATCATGTTTTGACAGTTCTTTGAGAAAGACTTTGTCTTTGCTCGGCTGAAAGTTTTTGTGGACAGTCTTTTGTTCTTTTGGTGCCTTTGTTGTTTTCAGTTGTTCCTTGCATAAGCCCCACAAAAGTTCTTTGAGCAAGGTTGCATATGAGTCCAGCCATGTTGTTGTTTTTCCCAGTGAAGTCACAGTGAGTCAGTTTCTGGACACACCTTCATATTAAATCTGATCCGATCTGATCAATAACCATAGTAGCTGAGATTCAAAAGTCAGATGCTACATGTGTTTTGACAGAGGCCTATCTTAATGCATATTTACCATTATGTGTTTTGCAAGGATGAGGTGGGATTCATAAGACTCACTCTTGCCGTTCCACAAACACTGTTCAATGAGGCTATTTAAAAAATTAAAAAATCATTAACAGACCAGGATCAAATTAATTTTCTGTTAACAAGCTTTAATATAGATCCTTCGATGGAGGCATCTTTTAATCTGATCTGCACAACAGATCCAAAACATTAGTTTACCTCAAAGTGAAATAATCAATTTACCCTGAAACCAAAAAATACTGTAGCCTACTTTTATTTCAGAACATACAATGTACGGTTTTCTAAGACCCCCTTGCTAGTATACAGTCTATGATAATTAGCAAATTCCTTGAGCCTTCTAAGATCTGCCTTCTTGTTGGATTTATTTATGTATCGTGTATATTTTCATGTCTAAACGGCACCGCTAGATGCCCTCCTAAATTGTCAATTTGAAATTATTAAGCTCAGTGGCTCATTTATTCAAAGTAAAAATATGGGCTCGTTCATTTTGGCCTGTTGTTCCAGGTATAACCAGGGGTGTCAAACTCATTTTGATCTGGGGGCCGCATACAGCTTAATCTGATCTCAAGGGGGTCAGACCAGAATACTCATTCCAAAAGTCCACTTTTTGTCTTTGTATTAGTGCAAAGAATAAATAAATTATAAAGATATTAACATTAAATTAATTGTCCTTTTACATTTTTACTCAGTTTAACATTTAAGTGCATTACATATTAAAAAACTGATCAGTGATTGCACGTTTTAAAACATTTATTCAACAAACTGTTTTGTTAAATACCCTGATGCATGCTCAATAATCCAGGTAGAGAAATCTAAAAAAGCTAAATCTGGGCTTCTGGACATACAAAAAAAACAGTTTTGTTAAAACCCTTTCCTGCATGTTAAAAATGCATCAAAATTTAGAAATGAATGAATTTTAAATCCATTTTCCACATCTAGGAAGCAACTGTGAACCCATAAATTGAGCTTCGAGCGTAGCTGTTTTATTAATGTTTGTTAGTGAAAACTTGCTCACAGGTAGGTAGTCCCAAACATGGACATTTTTGCAGCCAGTGCTGTCAGTTTAGGATAGTAAGAGATACTTGTAAAATGTTTCCAAGCCCACAGAGGCAAATTTGTCCTTCAATTCTACATCACATTGCAAATAAATGATTTCAACATGTCAACAGCACATCAGAAGCTCTGATGGTGAGAGAAAAACTGCTAATTCTGTCTCGAGTTTGCCTTTGTGGCGGTGCTGACACGACTGTGGCTTCGTGCACTCGGCCCATCTTGTGTGCGTAATTTTAATCATGTGCCCTGTCAATAAAGATATATTCTATTCTTCTAAAGACCTGAAATCGTTTCTCAAACTCCCTCACAACCCTGAAATCTTGTTTTTGTGCTGTTTCACATCAGGATGAACGCTTGCTGCGCACATGAAGACAGGGAAAATGAGCAGAGCCTCTGTTTGCTATCTGCTGCACTAAAACACAGCGCCTCTATAGCGGACAACATAGGAACTGCAGATTTTTAAGAAAATAGCGTTTATTCTTTTTTTTAATAATTCAGATTCATCTGCGGGCCGACTAAAACCCCCTGGCGGGCCGGATGTTTTAAAGTCCAGCTCTCCACTTATTATAAATTGAGATGCAATTTATGTCCTCAATAGATTAAAATTAAAGGTGTATTTATTTAAGACCTGTCTGTGAGGGCTATTCCCTCTTTAGCACTTTGAATTTTTCATTAATAAAAAGTGCGTTATAAATTGAATTCATTATTATTATTATTATTTATTATTCTTCAAACCCCAATCTGTCCTCTTATTTTATTCATCTGACTCCAAACAGTTATTAAAACCTGCACCTGCATCCTTCTACTTTTATTAAATGGTTCAGAACGAATAACCCAACTGGATGACTAAATTAAATTACAGCTAAAGGTGACTCCGACCTATGTTTGGTTTTTCTAAAAATTATTATGCTCCTGCCTACAGTACCTTTTTTCGTCCATCAGGGGTCTCCATTATACTCAGGCTCAATGTTGCCAGCTGTACGATAATTATCGTATTTGTACGATAATTTTGCCCTCTGTACGATGTACGATCAATAATCCCGAAAAAGACGAAAAATACAATAATTTCGCCATTCTGTGAACGTGTAGTTGTGATCGTTTTCCATCAGCCTGTCGCAACTGTCTGTCGGAGTTTGTTTTTTTTGTGAGCCCTTAAGTCATCTTGAAATTCCAGCTAATCGTGCTTTTCTAAATGTGACAGAAGACTTTCTGTAGAGCTCATTATTTGCCACCAGACAATAATGCGTATTAATGTCTATGGTCCCCCCAGTACTGACGCCACAAAGTTGTGAGTGCCTTTTAAACGCTACAGTATTCAACAATAACGTGACTATAGAGCATACTTATTTTGTTTATGATGGGTGTACGATAATCCTACATTTCTCACCTGGCAACACTGCTCAGGCTGTACAGGAAACGACTGTCTTTTGCGTCCCCATAGTTGCCAAGTCCGCTTATTTCAAGCGGCATTGGGCTTGTTTTTCCCTGGAGTCGCTTTCAAATTTGATCAGCCGCTTGTGGCGGGTTTTTATTTTGCTTCTCGCGGACATTAAGTCGCTTATTTGTGCTTGTTTTGAAGGAGCTGATCGCTTCTTTCGGTCTAGAGATCTGGCAACCCTGCTCTCCGGTCAACGCTCACAAGACGTCTACATTCACTGGAGCTATTCACAAAAGTACGTCTTCCAAATTGGTAATCCACTCTCTGCTTATCATTTCTCTACACGACGTCACTCTGTATGCTTTGTTAAGCGAATCCGATGTGAGCTATCTATCGTTACAAAGTTATAAAATGTCCGCTTTTGGACAGCCTATGCTATGCTAACGGGAGGTCCCACTGCAATTTCCAAATTTCCCGTTTGTTTAAGTGTTATAACCTAAAATTATTGAGATAGAATGTCATAATCCTTTTTGATCAATCCTTCCAACCGTGGAGGTTCATTCGGCGCTAATCAATTTGTCTCGAACTGTCCGCAAATATTTTATTTGTTTATTCAAAAAACTGTACAGTCCTGAGGCCTTCTAGCCTGGTTAAAACCAGACCCTCGATCAGAGCTGAGCTGAAGTTCTATTTTTCATTTCACCCACATTCACGCTGTAGAAAATTATCTAATCCTGTTATAATGGAGAAGTGTAAACCGTTTTAATGTAATGTTTATTCTGTGTTTCAGGGCACCAGCCCCTAAGGAGGTGGAGGCTACGTTTATTACTCTATTTAACTGCTGTATCTAAATAAACTTTGTTCTAACCTCCGCGCCTCAATGTGTGTTTCATATTTAATCCTCAGATAGCTTGTGAAAAGTTTAAGAAGAAAAAACAATCCATAAATATGTCATACAGGCTAAAAATACAGTAGTTATTATTTTCCTCCCTCTGTTTTTGAATTGTGCATATCTTCAGTGTTGGGTCCTTTTAATTAAACTTTTCTTTTCAAGTTTACTTTTTTTTTTTGAGATATGTATGGGAACAATTACATAAATAACAAATAGGACAGTGCTTTTATTGAGGCAAGACGAAAATGTGATGGTATCAAGGGTATTTAACTTAATAATTTCTGTATATAGCCTCTTTCAGCTTTTTCAGCTAATTCTACATTTTTTAATCCAACTTTTTCAGCCTAATTTAGCAAGACCATGCTCTTGTTTAGCTATTTTTCAGCTGGTTTTAGCCAATTAAAGCTTTTTCAGATGATTTCCACTAGGGATGCACCTATACCAGATTTTTGAAAACCAAGTACTTACATTAAAGTACTTGCCGATACCAAGTACCGATACAAGTACTAATTCATTTTTTTTTAAATCATTCTAATTAACTTAAACTGTTTATTTTCATTAGACCAGTGTTTTTCAACCTTTTTGGAGCCAAGGCACAGTGTTTTCATTGAAAAAATCACGAGGCACACCACCAACCAGAATTGTAAACAAAGATACTGTACTCTGTATCCGCCTATATTAAAGTGTGACTAAACCCAAAATTAACTTTTTTTAGCTGATAAACTCCCTAGAATGTGTTTAAAATGTTATCTAGCACTATGGCTGTGTTTATTCTCACATAATTGTGCATATCTGTGTAAATTGGCAATATTTGGCAATATTTGGTCTAAAAATGTGTTTACGGTAGTTCTATGGGTTGAACTGGTGGATTACACCTTAATTTTCTTATTTGTGCAAACGCTCATGTGTGACATGTCTGCTCATGTGTGATGTCACACAGGTGGTTCAAGCAGAGCCAATCCCCTGCAGAGATGAGAAGTGCATACCTTATATGGAAATGCTGCATTTCACTCCTGACAAGCGGTTTTATTTTTATTTTCATTTTCATTTTTTTAGGCCTTTGGTTTTGGATGGAATGGGTGGAATGGATAAATACATCTACATGTTTATTCTTTGTTGTTGCTTGGTGTATGTTGTTGGCTAGAGGTTTAATTTGTTTTAGGTTGTTGCAGGTGGAGGCGTGAACAAAAGCACAACTCTACCTCCACCCCTCCTTGTCTCTCGACCCGCCCATTTCCAGGGAGATTTTGGAAGGAGGAGTTACCGTCTCAACCTGGGTTTAGTTTCACTTTAAATATATAGTCATTCTTATCAGTGTCTTGAATAGAAATGAAATAAACACAAAAATGTATTTTAATCATATTTTATATTTCTTATTTCAAATTGCACTTAACATGTCTTTAAAAAATACACCCGAACAGTACCACAACAATGTGGTCTTGTGACTGTTACATGCTCAAAGCAGCAAGGGGCGATATGTACCATTTAAGTTTACCGGTATATTTTTTTGGGTACTTCATTGTGTGTTTTATGAGTGTGGACAAAGTCAAACACTAAAGCTGTTTAGAAAACCACTTGATTTCTAAACTTAAAAATATTTAGATCACAGATCAAAAGTTTAAACTGAGAGAATGTATCATTTTAAGGGAAAAATATGTTGTTTCAAAATTTCATAGCGTCAACAAATCCCAAAAAAGTTGGGATAAATCCATTTTTCCCACTGTCCCGTAGTAAGTGGACCCCTTATAGCCTTGGCCCCCTCTCGGCCCCCCCAGCAATAAAAGTCTAGCTCCACCACTGGTCCAGAGCAGCACAGCGCTGCAGAGAGAGACAGAGACAAATCCGAAAGCCACGCGCAGTTTGGAGAGCAAAGACAAGTCACGCAGGTGAGGCAGGCAAACTGACGTGCGCTAAAAGTGTGTGTGTGTAGTAGGAGCGGGAGACATTTCAGCTGCGTTCTGGACAGGCCAACTTTTGCACTTCATTCACGCGAGACTCTGACACCATGAAAAGAACCTTCTGAGTGTAAAATAAGATTGGTATGTGTGTTGACTCCTCACATGGCAGGAAACCATTATTTTAGAACATAAAAAAGGATTTAGTATTATGTGACTAATTTTATTCTATTTTTAACTGGCCCAGGTTTGGAACTATCGGATTATTTTATCAGCGAAAGTCAACGCATCTATTTCAAACTCTCACCCGTCCCGCACTTACTTATTTAGTCTCTAATTATAAGTAAGTCTAAATTGTCACTGTTTTAAGCTAGACACCACCCTAACAAGTTTACAGCTAACTTGGTCTCAGAGTTACAGGAAACAACGGCGGATAAATTATTTGTTTATCCTACAACCCCGAATCCCTCTGTTTCAAAAGCCCGTCGGCATTTGGGAGGCGCGACCACTGCGTGTTTTTACCTGGGACTTGGGTATTATTATTTAACTTTACGTATACGTATACTTACTCATCTTATTTCCTTATCTTACTGGAGTCCAACACACTGAGTTAAAATTTGCCTATAAATGTCCAATTTCAGATTTTTGTTGAAACAGGCAATCTGCTTACCTCATTGTTGTGTAGACCGGTCACTGATCAGTGCTCTGGACTCGCGCTTGATAATGTCCGCGTGCAACCAATCTCGGTGGGACCTCCAAATTGTTGGCTTTGATTCTTATCTCGTCCCAAATTCGTTGTTTGGTTCACTTTGGATCAGAAAAAGGAGGTACGCTGAATACACGACAAACGCTCACTTAAAGTTCCAAACCAGTTTAATTAATCATAAGTTTAAAAAGTCACATAATACATTTGTTATATTTTATAAGCTATATATATATGATCTCATATGAGAAGACAGAGAGAGAAAGAAAGAAAGATAGGAGAACAAAGAGAACATGAATGCGCATTCAATGGAGACAGCATACAACCTGATGGGTTGGTCCCTCGTGGCCTGCTTCTGCGTTGACTGTTGGAGGAGGGAAACTTATACTTTTATACTCTTCTGTGGGGCGTTTTCTGCTCTCAACCAATAAGAGAAGTTCTGCTTTGTTTTCTTGTAGGGTGTTTCCTGCTTCCAACTGATAAGATGAGTTTTGTTTCAGAGACTGTTGCCCTTCCCCGACTACCAGAAGCCTCTGTCTTAAAAACAGGAATTTCCATTGCTTGTCTCAGCTTATAGAGTTGCGTTTTAAGAGGGAATGATAATATTCATTCATTCATTCAACCTTTATTTATACAGGCTAGCCTTAGCACAGTTCTATATGTTACACTGTTCTATATGTTAATCTGATTGAAACTAATACACCACTAGTATATAATTAATACACAAGTGTTTTATAATCCAGGTATTAACTGTTTTACAAATGTTTATGCAATCATGTCTTATTTGCCTTAAAGTAGCTTACACAACATTATAAATCTACACACTTTTAGATCCATCAAATAGAGCAGGTCTCAGAGAATGGATGCACTTTGGGCCTGCTCTGGGGAAACAGGCCTCAGGGGGGTTTCAGCTTACTCTCTGACCAAAACTAAATATACAGCAATGCTGAGCACCCACAAATCACACACACACTAGTAGACCACCAAGTGACCAATCAGTGCAACTGGACACCAAACCACACCAAAGACACACATAGATTAGGGCTGTTCTGACACTCCCTGACTGAGCAAACATGCAGAACAAAAGAGAGAGACTGGTCATTTTAACACTGTTTGAAAACCCCTTTTGGAGAATAAAAACACGAAGACAAAATTTTTTTTATTTCATAACAGAGCCAAAGCAATATACAAAAAATATTGTCTAAAAGTAATTCTCACCATTTATGACCAGGATGCGCAGATGGGAATTTTCCTTCTGTAGAGCCTTAACCTGGTTCTGAAGGTCTCTGACTTTGGCAGCATTTTCTTCCCTGGGAGATTCACCTGGACTACGGAATCCTTTTGAATAATAATAATAATAATAATAATAATGTCTATTCCTGTCATCTGCGTATGTTCCCATACACCGACGAAATTCGTCTCTGCATTTAACCCAACCACCTACCAGGTGGTGCAGTGAGCAGCCCGAAAGCGCTCGGGGAGCTGGAGAAATAGGTGTGCACTCATAGACACCCCAAGTTGGGTAGTGGCCGGGGCGCGAACCCGCGACCTTCGGATCCGTAGTCAAAAGCCCTGCCACTAGACCATCTTGGCTCCAGAAAGTGGCCTCTCTTGGAAAAGAATTTCTTCCTCCACTTGTTTCATTGCAGCATGTTTGGCTGCTTTCTGACAATTACAAATATTCACATAAATAGTAATTTTTGTGTAGAAAAATCCAAAGTACTCAAACAATAATGCCTCTGAAAGTTGTCATAACAAGAACACTTTTCTCATCACGTGTTTATTACAAATAGTTCTCTACCTTTCTTGGGATATCACGATTTGTTTCATATCCACTGACAGTTGAATCTTCTTCAGAGAATAATCGTTTAGGTTTCCTTATTCTCTTTCATCCTTTGGTGTGTCCACTTTAAGTAGAGATTTCTCAGCAATTTTTAGTGTTGATTCTTTCTCTGCAATGACAAAGGCAAAATAACATTTAATTAAATTCAATGCAGACAAAACTCCCTAAAAAAATTATTAAACTCTTGGATAATTATTTTAGATGCTTTTCTGGTTAAAAATAAGAGAAGCTTTCAAATGGTCAAGTACTAACAGACCATTGACAGAAGTAATTATTTATTTCAATCAGTATTTTAGTAGGAGCACGTTCTTTCTAGAACAATCTATTTAATCTAAAATATGATGGCACAACATTTACTTGTATTGAATATAAATAAATATAAACAGTACATTTGCACAGAACAGCTAAATATAATGAAGACACTAAAATGTTTTTAGTTCATTCAAAACTCAAATCATTCATTACATTAGTGCATTTGGTCTTGTAATTTTGTTGCTAACTGAGCTCCCATCATGTCTGTGTTTTTCTTTTCTAACTGAACAACGCACAGCGTAACTTATTATAGTTAAATTTTTATAACACAGTAAAACACGATAAAAACAGTTTACTTGCCTGCTAGCTGAATCACCACGGCATGCTAGCACGTTAGCATCGACACTCAACCAGGTAATCTCTGGAGGTATATTTCAGAGTCAAAGTCTACTATCCACTTCGTTGGGACAATGCTGACAGCATCTTTATCGGCACCTTTTGTCCAAGAAACAAGCGCATACCGTAACTTCGACATATTGTTAACGAAGTTTCAACTCTTCGCGGTAACTTGTATTGAGAGGGCAAGGGTCTTCTTGGGGTTTTTTTTCCACCGTTGGTCGGTGCAAATAGTCCCACCCCCTTTGTGATTGATTGGATCATTACCTGTTGAATGATTGGCTCAAATCCACTGTCTATCAAAACATTTGACTTGGTGGACCAATTGCTGCTCTTTAGAAAAGTTTAGGTGCACAGTATTTAAAAAAATAGCATTAATGGCAAAATGAACCAATTAAAAAGAAAGTACCTTACCTTTAGGGACATTGCAAAATTCATCAATGAGTTTTGTTTCTGTAAACCTGCTAACTTAAAAAATAAAGTCAGCTACAGTGGGAAAACTATGCAGATATGTGGGTCGTTTTTGTATCCATATATACACAATATATATCCACATATTGTGTACATGTCTTTGTGTATATTTGAAAATATATCATAACATTTCTATATAATGGAATATATTGTATAATATATTACAATATATTGTATGATATATTACAATATATTTTACAATATATTCCAATATATTTTTGTTTCGTAAGGGTAGCTCCAGAAACAAACTCACCAGTTGCCACGTTTAAAATAAACAATCAGCTGAAGGCTTTTTCACAAACAGAGACTTCTAAAAGTTGAAAGGCATATCAGTCAGAAATGGCAAATAGGCATTAGATAAAGGGCTTTCAATTATTTAAAACCTACCTGAGCCAGCCTGCTTGAGTCACTGACTGCACAACTCATTTTCCAGACAACAACCAAAAAAAAAAGACCGGAAGCACATGATCAGTAGGTACAGCTCACGTTGGACGTGTCCAGGGCGCTGAAATCTGCAACCAGCATCTTCCCATTGTTTTGTAATGACGTGTAATAACTGCGCATACACCATTTATAACGAGAGTCTATGCACTGAAAAAAGTGTGATTGGGGTTAAGTAGTATCTAATAGGCCACTGATAGTAACTGTTACTCAGTAAAAATGCATATGCATGGTTTTAATTCAGTGTAAGCAAAATTCAACATTTTTGAGATGTTAAGTAATTTAAATTTACTTATATTTTTTTACGGTAAAATAAGCAACGATATCTTTAGCATATTTTAATAGAAAAATATGAAGATTTTTAAATCTAATAGATTTTACTAATTAAAGCACTTTGATTTTAATTACTCTACACTTCCGCCATCTTGGCTGCACATTCTGCCATGTGCACACACATGCTTCAGAAGTGGACTGGACCATCCATTTTGTCAGAGGTAAGACAATCTTTGGAATGTACAATAAAATTTTGAACAACAGTGTATAGTATTTTTGAGAAAAAAGCTCTAAACAATGTTTTAAGTCAAAACTAGATAATAATGAGCACTGTAATGTGTATTTTAAGCAAAATGGCATGAAGTAGAGGCTCACTTTGTAAAGCTTTACAGTTGTTCCTTTACTTCGGCAGATCAAGAACGTGTTGCACTGTAAGTAAACTGTTAATATGCGCTTATTTTAGCTGATGGAAAGCGGGTTAATATATATATCAGTCTATTTGCTGATTTTTAGTAACATTATGTGACAGTGAAATGGTCAGTCAATTAAATATTCAGTCCTGAGCATTTTTTTTGTACATTTAGAATTGTTGTAGGAGCTGTGTATCGTAACTGGTAACAAGAGCTGGCTGTTTGCGGCGTAAATAAAGTTTATTTCTGGCTGCAGTAGACGCCATGAGTCTGCTAACTAGCGTGCTAGCTAGCGAGCACGCAGTCTCCCTTGGGATTAATAATAAAGAATCAAATAGAGAGAGGCTCTGAAAACATTAATCTGATTATTGAAAATTCAAGGAAAAAGTTGATACAGGGGCTAAGTTTTTATTTAACGATTATTTCGATAGGATTTTACAGCATTTCACTGACGCTTTTCCTGTTCGGCTTGAAGCGCCCGGACAGAAAAAGCTGTGACACAAATACGTAATAAAGAATCAAATAGAGAGAGGCTCTGAAAACATTAATCTGATTATTGAAAATTCAAGGAATAAGTTGATACAGGGGCTAAGTTTTTATTTAACGATTATTTCGATAGGATTTTACAGCCTTTCACTGACGCTTTTCCTGTTCGGCTTGAAGCGCCCGGACAGAAAAAGCTGTGACACAAATACGTAAGTGCGTGGTGACGTAGATCTCGCAGCTTCCAGCAGGCGGTAGCAGGCTAGGCTAACCTTCGACGAGCGTAGTTTTCACTTCAAACGAGTGCCCATGTCCGTCAGAATGTGATTGAACAAAGTTTCACACGCGAAGAGAAAGCGATGACATCACTGATTAGAGAGGAAAGACTAATTCGTCAGTGTGGAAGTGTTTTGGCTTTCTAAGGTCTGTTAAAACTGCTGGTTTCTGCTGCAGTGAGGTCCTACTTGGTCTCTTTATGCTTCAAAACATGACACACAGTCGTTCTAACTAGCGGTGGGAACATCTAACTGCTTTCATCTGAGGTTTCCACTTGATAGAATATGATGAGAGTCAGAAGATGAAGCACAAAAAATTTGAGCCAACGTGTCCCTGAAACTATGTAAACAATATAACTAGGGTGGGTGAGTAATCTTCAAACAAATGAACAATTCTGCAAGTTTTTTATCATGCAGCTGCAAGTTAATATATGTCTACCTCATCTGATGACCTTATTCAGACAGAAGTCATTTTAAAACTTCACAATGAGCAGGTGAAAAATATTGAACATTGTAACAGATTAAACCTTTGTTACATTGCACAGGTCCTGTGATTCTGTTGAACTGATGAGGTCATTGTTGGAGTGTTTACAGTAGTTTGTCTGATCATATTAAATGTGTGAAATTGTATTAGTGGATATGTTGTGATTGAACTGTTTCACAGTTAGCTTTAATCCATAAACCTAAGTGAAGATGTACCTCTTTTTTGATCTTACTAGATTTCCATGACACAGCTGTTCTGCACGAAGATGCCTGGATTATTCAGACCCTGCACAGTGAGTGTCATGAAATAATTAACATTACATCTGTGTATTGGGTGAACAGCTCATCAAACATCAAACAAACAAAGATTTCTATTATTGTTAGTATAGTTTATTTATTGTAAAAAATGTTGTTTATTTAGATTAAATATTAAATTAAGATTATATTACACATTAAACTGTATTCTGAATTTGACAGTAATTTATCAAGCGTTCGTCTTTGCTCAGGCTGGGCGCGTGCCCAAGAGTATAGCAGATCAGGGAGCTCCACTTCAGCTGCCTTTCTGGACTCACCTGCCTGCCCCTCCTCATTCACCTGTACCAGCATCACCAAGCACCTTCTGCATCACCTGCTCCTCCATAAAGGTAACAACATTTTCCAAAAAAGCTAAGTCTGGTCCTCTGGACATTCAAAAAACAAAACAAAGCAAAAAAAAAAAACTGTAGAAACGTTTCGTCTTTCGTCCGAAAGACTTCCTCAGTCTGAGAAGCTGTGTTCAGCTCAGTCTTATAAATAGCCCCTTCCCACAGTGGATCAACCGGTTGGCTGATGACAGCCGAAACCAGCTGCTCACATGATCAAGGAGGACCATCAGCCTGATGATGGATCGTTAACACCCTGATGGTTGTTTGCTATTCACAGAGGGCTGAGTGATACTAGCAATAACAGCATTGTAAGAGGGGGACAGTTGAACCCGGAGGCCTCCACCTCTGTTTAATGATGGACGGTTTCTTTTCACAAAGATGGCCTCCTTTACTCCTCTCTCAAACCATCGCAGTGTTTCCCCTACCATTATATAGGCGGGGCGCCCCGCCCCCTCAACAGAACCGAGCGCCCCGCCTACCCAACGCTCCAAACACCTGTCGGCACTGACGTAATGCTAAACTAGCAGCTCGCACTGCAGGTGCACTAGCTGAAATAAAACATAAAAGCAGCCTCATGCTGAACACTCAGCTGTGTCAGCTGAGTGTTCAAACCCACCCACCACACACACACGCGCACGGCTCACGTTTCTCATCCCCACGGATGGGGAAAAAAAAAAAACGAACACGTGGCTCCTCTGCTCGGCTCCTACTGCGCGCGGCTCCACACACACACACACACACAGCTCTCACCTTCTCCACCGGAAAATAAATAAATAAAACTGAGCGCGGCTGAAATGTTTGTCTCTCCTCTGCTCTTAAAACTGCGCACTTTCGGCTTTGTCTCTATCTGCCAATATATCGTGACAGAAACAAGCGACCAGCCCCATGAAATCAAGCCCAAAACAAGCCCAACAGGCAACCCACCCCATTGTGTAAAACAGGGTCCGTTTTTAAACAGTATAAACATACAGTTATTATGACATTACATATAAAGAGCAAAATTATGCTAAAGACTTTGAAGAACATATCCACTCTAAAAAATACAAATACATTTGGCATATTTATACAAATTATTCCCATTGAGCCTCTGGGACTCATTTACCAGAGAGACCTGAATTTTAAACTAAGAGTGATGACAACAGTGGACAACGACAACAACAGTCAATCATAAAGGATGCATACAAATTAAAAAATAAAATAAATATTAAACAGCAAACTCATAGTAAGCTAAGTCAACAAAGAACTTTCTTTAATCTCTATCCTGAATCATGCTTTAAGTGTGTGCTCTTTCTCCCATTCTTTATTATTTTTTTCCCATATTTCCTCCACTTATTGGAGCTCATTTTAACGTGGTCTTGTCACTCTAGACCAGGGGTCTGCAACCTGCGGCTCAGGAGCCACATGCAGCTTTTTGGTCCCTCTGCAGCGGTTCTTTTAAAGGGGACCACACATGCAAAATTCACTTTTTAATGTTTTTTTACTAAACTTTGGGTATTTACTTCATAAAAAAACAGTCCTTGTGCCAAAAAAATGCACCCAGTGGTTTATTTACTCTAAGTAGATTTATTTATTTTTGATAAATACACCAGGATTCACACTTCCTGCATTTATTGACGTCACAAGCCGCCAGCCAATCAGATCAAACCTGAGTCCAGCCCCTCACCTAGCAACCCCTGGTTAGGCTCAACCCACTTCTGTATTAAACACATGACTGTTGTTTTTCATGATTTCATCTCATCTTTTGTTTATATGTTCTTAATTTCATGTGTACAGCACTTTGTTGCAGCTGTGTTTTTTTAAATGGCTTTATAAATAAAGTATAATTGTTATTTTTATGTTTTAGTTCAATTTTTAGTGTATTTGCGATCGCTGCCAACGCGCAGCCGGCAAAAATTAAACGAGCGGACCACAGGCGGAAGGACCGGGTTCGACGGGACCCTCTTCCGGCGCGATGGAGCGGAGCTTCAACTGTACAGCCTTGCAGCAGCCTCGCAGCAGGCTCGCAGCAAGAGGACCTTCTCCTTACAGATTAATTTACGGGAGACACTTGGTGAACTTTGTGTTGTCTTCACTGGAACAGCGATAACTCCCAAAATCTCATCGCGTGCAACGAGCGGAGCTGGCGAAAACCGGAAGAGGAACAAGCTAACATTAGCTTCGGATTCGGGTGGTCTAATGCTAAAAGGAGCAGCAAACTGCGGCGCGCTCAGACGGGTTTCGGTAAGTTATCTTAAGCTAACACTAACAGTAAGTCAAATGAGTAATAAAAAAAGAGCTAATTTTAAAACAACAACACATTACAGATACTGGCTGTTACAGAGGGCGTGAACAGATCGTTGAAGGGCGTGGACTTCAAGAAACCGGTCGTTCAAAACGAAAGTTAAAAATGGCAGAATTAAAAAGGGTATAATTGATTATCTAATAATTATTTTGTGCATTAAATTGAAGGAATAGGGTCTGGATATCCCACAGAAATACCATAAAAATTTAAAAAATACATCTGAGGTCCCCTTTAAGCTTTGACCAAAACTGACATAAAACTGAATTTTATTGGTTCTTATAACAACTGGAAGGGTTAGTTTTAGAAGTTTTCCTACATTACAAGGAGTAAAACATACTTTCACTTTATGCTTTATTTCTTTTAAGTAGGATACCTAATTTTTCTACAGTTAAAAAAATAAATCACATAGGCCTGCATAGTTTATCGTTTTAGTTTTTAGAAACTGGGCAAAACTATATTAATTTTTCCTTCTTTACAAGAATCTTGTCTTTTATTTTATCTTAAAATGTAAAAATATCAGTAAATGTTAAAAATTATTAGAAATGTTAAGTTTTATAAAGTCACTCCTGCTGGCCAGAAAAACGTCCTCCAACAAACTAAAAGTGGTCCGTGGGCCACCAGTTGAAAATCCCAGTTGCAGCAGGTGTTGTGGCTCCGGTCACGTTTAATTTAGTGAACAAAGGAGCAGAAATGGCTCTTTGGATCGAAAAGGTTGCAGACCCCTGCTCTAGACAAATAATAAAGAACAAATAATAACAAGCCCAATTAAGCGAATTTACTTTCAAAACAAGCCCAAGAAACTGCAACAACGTCTGCGCAGCTCAGGACGTGTCTCTGTCCGTCACCCCCCACCCCCACCCCACCCCGCCATGGCAAGTTATGTAGGGGAAACACTGCATCGTTCCTCTCTATCAAGGATGTGAACATCTTCATCCCTGAAAGAGTGACCGCTGGCCTGGAGATGAGTGTAGACTGCAGAGTCCTGACCTGATGATGTTGATCTTCTGTGCTGGGCCATCCTTTTGGCCAGTGGCTGTTTAGTTTCCCCGATGTAAGACTGATCACAGCCCTCCTGACACTGAACAACATACACAATATTACTCTGTTTGTGCCGGGGGACTGGATCTTTGGGATGAACCAGTCTTTGCCGTAATGTATTTTGGGGTTTAAAAGCCACTGCGACGTTGTGTTTAGAAAATAAACGTCTCAATGTCTCTGAAACTCCCGCAACATCTGGAATGACCACTGGTCTGGGTCTGGGTTCCTTCTTTTCACCTGATGGCTGGCTGGAGTCCTGTTTGGGTTTCTTCTCTGCTTTCAGGAAGGCCCAGTTAGGATATCCACATTTCTCTAGAGCCTGTTTTGTGTGTGATTTCTCCTTCTGTCTGGCTCCTGAGTTAGTGGGGACGCTGTCTGCTCTGTGATACTGTTCTGATGACTCCTAACTTGTGTCCAAGAAAGCCAACCTGCCATTTTTTACTACATCTTCTCGTGTGAACTTGATATATTTATCCACAGAGTTGATGTGATCAGTGAAATGTTGGACTTCCTGAGATTTAACGTAGATGAAACGTTTCTAAATTTTTTTTTGCTTTGTTTTGTTTTGTTTTTTGAATGTCCAGAGGACCAGACTTAGCTTTTTTGGATTTTTCTACCTGGATTATTGAGCATGCATTAGGGTAACAACATTTTCTTTTCTTTTTATTTCTTTTTTATATAATTCAGCTGCCTCTCCTGACTCACCTGTCTGTCTTTTGTCACCAGCACCTTCTGCATCACCTGCTCCTTCATAAAGGTAACAATATTTTCTTTTCTTTTTTTATTTCTTTTTATATAATTCAGCTGCCTCTCCTGACTCACCTGTCTGTCTTTTGTCACCAGCATCACCAGCACCTTCTGCATCACCTGCTCCTTCATAAAGGTAACAATATTTTCTTTTCTTTTTTATTTCTTTTTATATAATTCAGCTGCCTCTCCTGACTCACCTGTCTGTCTTTTGTCACCAGCACCTTCTGCATCACCTGCTCCTTCATAAAGGTAACAATATTTTCTTTTCTTTTTTTATTTCTTTTTATATAATTCAGCTGCCTCTCCTGACTCACCTGTCTGTCTTTTGTCACCAGCACCTTCTGCATCACCTGCTCCTTCATAAAGGTAACAATATTTTCTTTTCTTTTTTTATTTCTTTTTATATAATTCAGCTGCCTCTCCTGACTCACCTGTCTGTCTTTTGTCACCAGCACCTTCTGCATCACCTGCTCCTTCATAAAGGTAACAATATTTTCTTTTCTTTTTTTATTTCTTTTTATATAATTCAGCTGCCTCTCCTGACTCACCTGTCTGTCTTTTGTCACCAGCACCTTCTGCATCACCTGCTCCTTCATAAAGGTAACAATATTTTCTTTTCTTTTTTTATTTCTTTTTATATAATTCAGCTGCCTCTCCTGACTCACCTGTCTGTCTTTTGTCACCAGACAGACGTACCCAGAAAACCTCCAAAGGGTGGTGTCCAGATCAGATGAAACTCCTCAACTGACTCTTTTGATACTGCGGAACAGCGGCTTTACACCAAGCTCCCCCTGGATGATGGAGCTCCTTACCCAATCTCTAAGACTGAGTGCCCCCCCCCCATGAAGGAAGCCCCTTTCAGCCACTTGTATCCAGGATCTGTTTCCAAACAAAGTGTAAAATATTTTGGACAATCAACTCCTGCAGCTGTGGAAATGTTTATTCCACTTAGATGTTTGCAGTTTTTCTCATACATTTCAAAAAGGTTGATTTTTGTTGTTCTCTCGTACCAAGAGTGCTTAGAGTATTCTAAAGGCCCCGGTATAGCTCTGCGTTCGCTCGAACGGCACTAAACGCCGTTCGAGCGCGAGGCACAAGCGTAGCCCCGCAGGGCACGAATGCGCAAAGCTCAAATTTTACGACCGCGAGGCGAGTTGTCTCACAATAAACTGCCCGGCGCCGGACTGTTTTGTATGTGACACAAATATATTAAATTCCTCTTCTTCATCCCTCATCTGGCCTTTTCTTTTGTTTTTTTTTGTCAAAAGTCAAGTGATCGCTTCCTCCTCCGTTGACTCCATGACTGAAATGATGAGGAAATGAATTAATTTGTCACGAGCGAATTAAACTCGGGTCCTACGTGGCTGCGGGAGGTTCTGCAGATTTCCTGGTGGGCTGTGGGCTGCAGGACCAGCGCTCCCTGTTTTTTTTATTTTTTAGAACTTTTTAATAAGATATAAACACAGAACACTGCTGCGCTGAAGCTGCCGGCTCGCCTTTTTTTTCCTCCCCCCGACCTGTCAATCAATTCAGTAGGCGTGTCAGCAAATGACCAATCAGCAAACGCTCTGCGCTGTGGCTTCTCAAATGACGTCAAGAATTTGGAGCGAAAACGCGAGAACGAACGCAGAGCTGTGCGGGTGAACGCGCGCACGGAGCGGCGTTCGGCCGAACGCAGAGCTATACCGGGGCCTTTAGTCTTATGTATTCTTAGTTTAGTGAATGTAGTATATTCTTAGTTCAGGACTCAGATCTTACTCCTGTTTTTCTTTACAATTTGTGTTTTTGTTGGATGTAACTGGGACCCTGTGTACATAGTTTCATCCCACCTCATGTATCACGAGTGGTCTCTCTCGCTCTTACTCTCCCTCTCTCGCACTCTCACTCTCACTCTCACTCTCACTCTCACTCTCA
>JBBPBX010009854.1:0-59174 GCA_038048925.1 Garcialebias charrua
CTTCTCCACATCGAGAGGAGCCAGTTGAGGTGGCTCGGGCATCTGGTTAGGATGCCTCCTGGACGCCTCCCTGGTGAGGTGTTCCAGGCATGTCCCACCGGGAGGAGACCCAGAGGAAGACCCAGGACGCTGGAGGGACTATGTTTCTCGGCTGGCCTGGGAACGCCTTGGGATTCCCCCGGAGGAGCTGCTCCAAGTGGCTGGGGAGAGGGAAGTCTGGGCCTCCCTACTTAGGCTGCTACCCCCGCGACCCGACCCCGGATAAGCGGAAGAAGATGGATGGAGATGGATGGATATAACTCAGAGAGAACCTTGCACATCTGACCAAACATCAGTCATTGAACAGACGAAATAAGGCAGAAAAATTACAATTTTTTAAGGACAATAACTTAGTGTTTATTTATAATACTTGCTACAGTAAAGACCAGAAAATCAAATGGTGAAGTACTGTAGTTTTGAATTCCACAACAGCTGCTGATTCTGTAGATATTCTGCATTTGTGTACCCGTTTCATTTTCAGAGGAAGCCATATGTGTTGGTATTCTGCTGGTGCATGTGCACGAACATATGGCACCCGCCCAAGGTCAGAGCACCTTTTGTATGCGCAGCAGAGATGCTTGCGGAGGTGTGTCCTTTCTGGCTGGGACAGCGTAGATGGTAAACTGGTTGGGCAAACTCCCATGCACCCTCCAGGACCCTGTTGAGGGTGTAGAGCTGGTCTAGTGTTCCACGACCAGGACGAAAACCACACTGCTCCTCCTGAATCCGAGGTTCGACTATCCGACGGACCCTCCTCTCCAGAACCCCTGAATAGACCTTACCAGGGAGGCTTAAGAGTGTGATCCCCCTATAGTTGGAACACACCCTACGGTCCCCCTTTTTGAATAGGGGAACCACCACCCCAGTTTCAAACCATTAAATCCAGTTTCAAACCATAAAATCCAGTTTTAAACCATAAAATCCAATTTCAAAACATTAAATCCAATTTCAGACTATTAAATCCAGTTTTAAACCATAAAATCAAGTTTCAAACCATCAAATCCAGTTTCAACCATTAAATCCAATTTCAGACTTAAATCCAGTTTCAAACCATAAAATCCAGTTTCAAACCATCAAATCCAGTTTCAACCATTAAATCCAATTTCAGACTTAAATCCAGTTTCAAACCATAAAATCCAATTTCAGACTATTAAATCCAGTTTCAAACCATTAAATCCAGTTTCAAACCATAAAATCCAGTTTTAAACCATAAAATCCAATTTCAGAACATTAAATCCAATTTCAGACTATTAAATCCAGTTTTAAACCACAGTTTCAAACCATTAAATCCAGTTTCAAACCATAAAATCAAGTTTCAAACCATCAAATCCAGTTTCAACCATTAAATCCAATTTCAGACTTAAATCCAGTTTCAAACCATAAAATCCAGTTTCAAACCATTAAATCCAATTTCAGACTATTAAATCCAGTTTCAAACCATTAAATCCAGTTTCAAACCATTAAATCCAATTTCAGACTATTAAATCCAGTTTCAAACCATTACCGTATTTTCCGGACTATAGGTCGCACCTTTTTTGCCTAATTTGCATGCCCTGCGACTTATAGAGAGGTGAGACTTGTTTATGGATTTTCCCCATATTTTTAGACCAATTTTTGGCTCAGATATGACCGTTTTTCCATTTTGGCAAAAATGGTGCAGTACCACTTATGTCCGCTAGGGTACACCAACCGTTCCCACCTCATGTGTCCGACAAGAGCCTCCTCTGGTTGGATTCACTCCGTCGCAGCCCGGCCTCCTGCTCTGGAGGTATGAACTAGCTACTTTGCTGTTAGCTCAGTGTTTGTTAGCAAAATAGGTCAAGAACCACAGCACAGATTTTGATCAAACTTACAGAACGTAATCAGTGGATGGATATTTACAACTGATTAGCTTTATGAAATGTTTGAGATAAAATTCTATGTTTTATAGACGTAAATGTGTCGCGGTTAGCTTAGTTGATTTTTCCTTGTACGTTTGAGCAAATAGCTCATAAACCACACAGCAGATTTTTTTTCAAACTTACAGAAAGTACGGTAATCACTAGATGTACATTTACAAACTGTACATCTAGGCTTGATTACTGCAATTCACTTCTGTTTGGCGTCAGTCAAGCCACCATTGCACGATTACAACTGGTTCAGAACGCAGCTGCCCGATTTTTAACCAGCACACGCAAAAGAGAGCACATTACACCAGTCTTGGCCTCCCTTCACTGGCTACCGGTTCATCTTCGAATCCAATTCAAAATTCTCATGTATGTCTACAAATCGCTGAACAGTCTCGCCCCCGCCTATCTCTCGGATCTGATACACCCATATGTCCCTCCACGTGCTTTGAGGTCAGAGGATCAGGTACTCTTAATAGTTCCAGAAACTCGCCTTAAGCGCAGGGGTGACAGGGCGTTCTCTGTAGCAGGACCAAGACTCTGGAACGAGTTACCGCTGCTCATCAAACAGGCCCCCTCCCTCTCGGTTTTCAAATCCCGGTTAAAAACTCACTACTACTCCATTGCTTTCAATGCCAGCTGATTTGTATTGGATCGTTTGATTTATGATCTGCAATGTTTTTATGTTTTTCGTGTTGTACTTCATTGTCTGTGTTGCCTGTTGCGTGTTTGTTTGTCCAGCACTTTGGTGTGGACTTGTTCCTGTTTAAAGTGCTTTATAAATAAAATGGTATGGTATGGTATGGTTAGCTGCTGGAGTTATTTGAGATAAAATTCGATGTTTTATAGACGTAAATGTGTCGCGGTTAGCTTCGTTGTTTTTCCTTGTACTTTTTCAAAGCGAAAAAATTTAAATCCAGCAGATTTGACCATTATGTGAATTTATTAAGGAACGGTTAAGCTAAGACACATGTTTGCTTTAATTTTCAGCAGACAAATAATTGTTTTTACCTTGTGAAAAGTTCTTCCGTGCATCCTTCTGTGGTCGTCATTTTCAGCAGAGCAAATGACGCGTCGCGTAGCGGTGACGCATAATAGATGTGACTTATATAAAGGTGCGACCTGTTTATGGATTTTTCCAATTTATTGACAATAATTGGACAAAGCGACTTATATAAAGGTGTGACCTATAGTCCAGAAAATACTGTAAATCCAGTTTCAAACCAACGGATTTAAATTAAGTGAATTCAGATTTTGATGGAGCCAGTTTCTGCCCATGTGGACCCTCCACAAACGTTGCACCGTGTTGTTGCTCCAGCATTACGTGCACGAGCGGTGTAAGGTCGGGAACATGCGGCGCAGTGGTGCAGAGGGACGTTCCCGCCGCTCCAGCAGGAACGTCTCATTAGTCGAGCTCAGAGTAACTCCTCACAGGAAGTCGCTGCTTGTTTCTTTTTTACTTGGTGAGGGATGTTTGAGAGTTAATCTCTGCAAACAGCGTGCCACTTGACGTGCACTGTCTTCAGCGCCTGCATTGTTATGCACAGGCACACGTGCACGCCCACGTAGCTGCTTCCACACACTGTTGTTGTTTCTTTTCTTGGTTTCTTGGAGACGCTCGACAAGACTTCCAGGGAGAAACAGAAAACTAAACGTGACCTCAGAGGTTTAATAAACGCTCTGCAGAGCTGATCGTCACTCGATTAGTTCTCCTTGATCAAACAATAAATCAATATTTAACCAGCTGTCACGTATTAAGGTGACACTGAGCACGTGCCAGGTGGAGAAAGCAGGAAATAAACCTGAATAAAGAAGCTGCTTTGATTCTGAAGCTCATCTCTGACGTGATTGTCTCTTCTGGAGTAGGGCTGTGTAATAATATTGATTTTGCGATATATATCGATTTTTTCTTTCCTAGAAAAAAAATCGATATTCATCCGCAAGTATCGTAACATCCATCTGTCGGTCTGCAGAGTAGACTTTCTGTTTAGAGTTCACTTATTAGTCAGGATCTATCTACAGGCTGCTCTGCTAAGATGGTGCATTTGAAGTTAAATGTTCTTCATTACTTGAATTATAGACTGTTTTGGAGAAGTCATATTACTGTTTACTTACCAAGCACTTAGAGTGATTCCTTCAGATGTTAAGTGTCAAGGTTAAAAAGGTTTCAAACTATTCAGAGCAGGGCACTTGGTGCACTTTATTTACTTTACAAATGCATGTAAGCTACAGTTTTTACTGTTTCAATTGAAAGAAACATGTTTTCTCACCACTTCTTTGATTCATTTTGTCCAGCTGTCCACTTTAAGTCTGTGTCCATGTCCAACCAGAGCCAGGTATTGTGTAGTTGGTGCTTTTAATCAGTTTTCAGTTAAATTAACTCAATCAAAGTCTATAACAGTCTCAAAATGTCACCAAAATCACTCTGTCCCTCTAAAATCTTTAAGATCGCAAAAGTGTATTGAATTGTATTGAGAATTAACTTTCTTGTATTGAATTGTATCGTTTGCTGAATATCGCAATATATGTCGTATCGTGAGCAGAATATTGTGTATCGTATCGTGAGATTATTGTATCACTACAGCCCTATTCTGGAGACACTCGATATTCAAGACGTCCAGGTTGTGTCCAGGTTGTGTCCAGGCTGTGGGACGAGAGCTCCTGACGTCTCTTGCTTGTTGGTAACCAGCATGTTTTTCTGCAGAAATCGTCTGCCTGGACAGCTACGACAGCGAGGGTCCGCACACTCCGGAGACGGACGACTCGACAGAGGTGATGCAGACGCATGCACAGACTCACCTGTTGGCACCAGCGCTCATGGACACACACACCAGCGCTCATGGACACACACACACCAACGCTCTGACACACCTCTGTACACACCAGCGCTCATGAACACACACACACCAGCGCTCATGGACACACACACCAGCGCTCATGAACACACACACACCAACGCTCTGACACACCTCTGTACACACCAGCGCTCATGAACACACACACACCAGCGCTCATGGACACACACACACACCAACGCTCTGACACACCTCTGTACACACCAGCGCTCATGGACACACACACACACCAACGCTCTGACACACCTCTGTACACACCAGCGCTCTCGCAGCTGCTGTGACACCGTGCAGAAAGAGGGACGTTAGAAACACCCTCTGTTCGTCTTTGGAGCTGGACAACTTGAAAAACAAGTGGAGTGTCGGCTTCTCTTTTAGTGTGTCGCTGCGTGCAGGCAACAGACAGGTTCCTATGGAAGACTGGGTTGTCATGTCAAAATCCAAGATGGCTGCTGTCATGTATGTATACATGCAACGCTGTAAGGTGGATCATTTGAAAAATAAGCAACGCGCCGACTTCTGTTGTGGTGTGTACCTGAATCTAGGCATTAAAAATGTCACTGTAGAAAATTGGGTTACCACGTCAAAATCCAAGATGGCTGCTGTATTTTTATTTTATTTAGTATTTATTTATTTACCCCAGTAGCCATTTCTGTAACAATGGCTACTCTTCCTGGGGTCCTGCTGTCATATTTATATGTAAACCAGCCACCCCGGTCATTTTACAAAACCACACTTTCTAGTTTGTTGCTTATAAGTATAGTTTCCTCAAATGATTGGGGGGGCTAAAGATTAATCTATGGCCACCAATGCCCCCCACTGGCTCCTCCACTGCACCTGATGGATAAAAGGGCTCCCTCTTCTTGCCAGGATCCACCAGTCTGAGCTGCCTCGGACAAACAAGAACCTCTACCTTAACAAACATCTTACAGAAAAACATTTAGGTTTCCTTGGTTCTCTGTTCAGTTCCTGTCCAGACAAACCCTCATCTCAACTGTTCTAACCCTCAGTGATGGGGGCCATGGGCACCCCTCAGTGATGGGGGCCATGGGCATCCCTCAGTGATGGGGGCCATGGGCACCCCTCAGTGATGGGGGCCATGGGCACCCCTCGTGTGTTTTTGAACTTGTGTTTTTCTTCTGTTGGGTGTTGGCAGGGTAAAGGCAGGTCCATGAAGCCCCCCAGTGAAGAAGACTTTCAGACCATCAAGCTGATCAGTAACGGAGCCTACGGGTAAGGAAGGAACGTTGACCTCACTCATGATTTAAAAACAAAATCATCCTGGATCAAATTATATGAGACGTTTGGAGCCTTTAACCTGATTCAGTCCTTGAAGATATTACATCATGTTACATCATTTTACAACATATTGTCATTCTACATTATTTTACGTAATTTTAAATCATATTATGTCATTTTACATCGTATTGCATCATGTTACATCATATTACATCATTTTACAACATATTACATCATTTTACACATTTACATCATGTTACAGCATATATCGTTTTATAGCTCATTTCATCATGTTACATTGTATTACATCAATTTACATCATGTTACATCATTTTACAACATATTGTCATTCTACATTATTTTACGTAATTTTAAATCATATTGCATCATGTTACATCATATTACATCATTTTACAACATATTACATCATTTTACACATTTACATCATGTTACAGCATATATCGTTTTATATCTTATTTCATCATGTTACATTGTATTACATCAATTTACATCATGTTACATCATAATCATATCATTTTACATCATATTACTGTACATCATGTTACAGTGTATTACCGTTCATTTGTCATTCCTCCCCCCACCCCCCTCTAACTCATCACCCCTGAACTTTAACTTATCACCACTAAATTTTAACTCATCACTCCTTAACTCATCACTCCTAAACTTTAACTCATCACTCCTAAACTTTAACTCATCACTCCTAAACTTTAACTCATCACTCCTAAACTTAAACTCATCACTCCTAAACTTTAACTCGTCACTCCTAAACTTTAACTCATCAATCCTAAACTTTAACTCATCACTCCTAAACTTTAACTCATCACTCCTAAACTTAAACTCATCACTCCTAAACTTTAACTCATCACTCCTAAACTTTAACTCATCACTCCTAAATTTTAACTCATCACTCCTAAACTTTAACTCATCACTCCTAAACTTTAACTTAGCACCCTAAACTTTAACTCATCACTCCTAAACTTTAACTCATCACTCCTAAACTTTAACTCATCACTCCTAAACTTTAACTCATCACTCCTAAACTTTAACTCATCACTTCTAAACTTAAATTCATCACTCCTAAACTTTAACTCATCACTCCTAAACTTTAACTCATCACTCCTAAACTTTAACTCATCACTCCTAAACTTTAACTCATCACTCCTAAACTTTAACTCATCACTCCTAAACTTTAACTCATCACTCCTAAACTTTAACTCATCACTCCTAAACTTTAACTCATCACTCCTAAACTTTAACTCATCACTCCTAAACTTTAACTCATCACTCCTAAACTTTAACTCATCACTCCTAAACTTTAACTCATCACTCCTAAACTTTAACTCATCACTCCTAAACTTTAACTTAGCACCCTAAACTTTAACTCATCACTCCTAAACATTAACTTAGCACCCTAAACTTTAACTCATCACTCCTAAACTTTAACTCATAACTCCTAAACTTTAACTCAGCACCCTAAACTTTAACTTATCACCCCCTAAACATTAACTCATCACCCCTGAACTTTAACTTATCACCACTAAATTTTAACTCATCACTCCTAAACTTTAACTCATCACTCCTAAACTTTAACTCATCACTCCTAAACTTTAACTCAGCACCCTAAACTTTAACTCATCACCCCTAAACATTAACTCATCACTACTAAACTTTAACTCATCACCACTAAACATTAACTCATCACCACTAAATTTAAACTAATCATCACTGAACTTTAACTCATCACCACTAAACTTTAACTCATCACCACTAAACTTTAACTAATCACCACTGAACTTTAAGTCATCATCACTAAACTTTAAGTCATCACCCCTAAACATTAACTCATCACCACTAAACATTAACTCATCACCACTAAATTTTAACTAATCACCACTGAACATTAAGTCATCATCACTAAACTTTAAGTCATCACCCCTAAACATTAACTCATCACCACTAAACTTTAACTCATCACCACTAAACATTAACTCATCACCACTAAATTTTAACTAATCACCACTGAACTTTAAGTCATCATCACTAAACTTTAAGTCATCACCCCTAAACATTAACTCATCACCACTAAATATTAACTCATCACCACTAAATTTTAACTAATCACCACTGAACTTTAAGTCATCATCACTAAACTTTAAGTCATCACCCCTAAACATTAACTCATCACCACTAAACTTTAACTCATCACCACTAAACATTAACTCATCACCACTAAATTTTAACTAATCACCACTGAACTTTAAGTCATCATCACTAAACTTTAACTCATCATCACCCCTAAACTTTAACTTATCACCACTAAACTTTAACTTATCACCACTAAATTTTAACTCATCACTTGTAAACTTTAACCCATCAATCATAAACTTTAACTCATCACTCCTAAACTTTATCTCATCACTCCTGAACTTTAACTCATCACCCCTGAACTTTTAACTCATCACCCCTAAACTTTAACTTATCTCCACTAAATTTTAACTCATCACTCCTAAACATTAACTCATCACTCCTAAACTTTAACTCAGCACCCTAAACTTTAACCCGTCACCCCTAAACTTTAACTCATCACCACTAAACATTAACTCATCACCACTAAATTTTAACTAATCACCACTGAACTTTAACTCATCATCACTAAACTTTAAGTCATTACCCATAAACATTAACTCATCACCACTAAACTTTAACGCATCACCACTAAACTTTAACTCATCACCACTAAATTTTAACTAATCACCACTGAACCGTAACTCATCATCACCCCTAAACTTTAACTCATCACCACAAAATTTTAACTAATCACCACTCAACTTTAAGTCATCATTACCCCTAAACTTTAAGTCATTACCACTAAACTTTAACTTATCACCACTAAATTTTAACTAATCACCACTGAACTTTAACTCATCATCACCCCTAAACTTTAACTCATCACCACAAAATTTTAAGTCATTACCCATAAACATTAACTCATCACCACTAAACTTTAACTCATCACCACTAAACTTTAACTCATCACCACTAAATTTTAACTAATCACCACTGAACTTTAACTCATCATCACCACTAAACTTTAACTCATCACCACTAAATTTTAACTAATCACCACTAAACTTTAAGTCATCATCACCCGTAAACTTTAAGTCATCACCACTAAACTTTAACTTATCACCACTAAATTTTAACTAATCACCACTGAACTTTAACTCATCATCACCCCTAAACTTTAACTCATCACCACTAAATTTTAAGTCATTACCATAAACATTAACTCATCACCACTAAACTTTAAGTCATCGCCACTAAACTTTAACTCATCACCACTAAATTTTAACTAATCACCACTGAACTTTAACTCATCATCACCCCTAAACTTTAACTCATCACCACTAAATTTTAACTAATCACCACTGAACTTTAACTCATCATCACCCCTAAACTTTAACTCATCACCACTAAATTTTAACTAATCACCACTAAACTTTAAGTCATCACCACTAAACTTTAACTTATCACCACTAAATTTTAACTAATCCCCACTGAACTTTAACTCATCATCACCCCTAAACTTTAACTCATCACCACTAAATTTTAACTAATCACCACTAAACTTTAAGTCATCATCACCCCTAAACTTTAAGTCATCACCACTAAACTTTAACTTATCACCACTACATTTTAACTAATCACCACTGAACTTTAACTCATCATCACCCCTAAACTTTAACTCATCACCACTAAATTTTAAGTCATTACCCATAAACATTAACTCATCACCACTAAACTTTAAGTCATCGCCACTAAACTTTAACTCATCACCACTAAATTTTAACTAATCACCACTGAACTTTAACTCATCATCACCCCTAAACTTTAACTCATCACCACTAAATTTTAACTAATCACCACTGAACTTTAACTCATCATCACCCCTAAACTTTAACTCATCACCACTAAATTTTAACTAATCACCACTAAACTTTAAGTCATCACCACTAAACTTTAACTTATCACCACTAAATTTTAACTAATCACCCTCGAACTCATCATCACCCCTAAACTTTAACTCATCACCACTAAATTTTAACTAATCACCACTAAACTTTAAGTCATCATCACCCCTAAACTTTAAGTCATCACCACTAAACTTTAACTAATCACCACTGAACTTTAACTCATCATCACCCCTAAACTTTAAGTCATCACCACTAAACTTTAACTCATCACCACCAAATTTTAACTAATCACCACTAAACTTTAAGTCATCACCCCTAAAAAATAAAGAAACCATCAGAGTTAGGCAGGTTGATTGTCATTTCAGCTACGTGCACATAAATATTGAAATGAGAGTGTGTTCTTCCAGGGTCACAGTTCAATGCTATGTGCAAAAAGTACAACACACAGTGCACACACAGTGCACACACAGTGCACACACAGTGCACACACAGTGCACACACAGTGCACACACAGTGCACACACAGTGCACACACAGTGCACACACAGTGCAGATACACAACAGAACAATAAATACAATCAGATTTTTCTTGCACGTGTTGGATCCTGACCTGTCAATCAATCCAGTAGGCTCGTCAGCAACAGACCAATCAGAGATCTCAGTTTGTCCAGAAAATGAACGCCCTTACTTGCAGGAGCTCCACCCCTTTTCCTCTGACAACATTGTTGTAGTTCTTCATTACAAACACTTTGCAGTCAGAGGTTAATGGTTAAATTAAGGTTAATGCTTAATGCTAGTTGTGTGTTTTGTGTGTAGATGTGTGTTGTAGCTTCTGGTTGTATAAGTTTAGTCTTTGTTTGCTATGATCCATTAAAAGTCCTATTTGTGACGGAGCTTCTCATTTACGGCCACACCACCATGAACACGCTCGATCTCGTCTGGTCTCAGAAGGTAAGCAGGGTCGGGCCTGGTTAGTACCGGGATGGGAGACCACCTGGTCTAATACCAGGTGCTGTAAGCTTTTGCACTTCACCATGGGGTGCGTTGTTCAAGTGCTGGGGGCTGGGCCCCCCCACAGGCCAGGTCCTACGTTCGCCCCTGCAGTCATGGTGTGTATGGTCACAAGGTAAAGAGAAGCAAAGCATCGCTGTCTGTCCATCTTTGATGATGTGGTGGGTTCAGCTCTGGGACATTTGAAAATGTTCATCTTCCACTCAGGGAGCTTTTCAACTATTTCAAAGATCCAACGGACGCCAGCAGACATGTTCTGCCAACGGCTCCAAACCATGAATAACAGTTTCCTGTTTACCAGAAACACCTGAGGCAGGTGTGAGAAGGCCAGAGCTCTTCTGCTCTGAAGGTTGTAGGAGCTCCACGCAGCCATGATTCTTCTGACCTCGGACCACCTGCTGTGCTCTCTGTTGTTTCCAGCGCCGTCTATCTGGTGCGCCACAGAGAGACGCGTCAGCGCTTCGCCATGAAGAAGATCAACAAGCAGAACCTGATCCTGAGGAACCAGATCCAGCAGGCCTTCGTGGAGCGGGACATCCTGACCTTCGCTGAGAACCCCTTCGTCGTGTCCATGTTCTGCTCCTTCGAGACGCGCAGACATCTCTGCATGGTCATGGAGTACGTGGAAGGTGAGCCTGACACTTCAGTGTGGATTGTTTCGATCCTGCTTCGTCTTTGTCGGATCAGAACCGCCCGGCAGGAAGTGAGAGCTTCTCATCGGTGGCTCCTTCAGCAGATCTTTGTTTCAGAGCCGTTTGTGTTGTTGCAGCTCAGCTAAAGAAAACAGCAACCAAACTTAAAATTCATGAAACTATTGAAATCTGAGCTCTCCTTGAAGAAACGATCATCTCTTAGATGAAGATCATCTTCTAAACAAAGATTATTTTCTAAACAAAGATCATTTTCTAAACAAAGATCATCTTCTAAACAAAGATCATCTTCTAACTAAGATCATCTTCTAAACAAAGATCATCTTCTAAACAAAGATTATTTTCTAAACAAAGATCATTTTCTAAACAAAGATCATCTTCTAAACAAAGATCATCTTCTAAACAAAGATTATTTTCTAAACAAAGATCATTTTCTAAACAAAGATCATCTTCTAAACAAAGATCATCTTCTAACTAAGATCATCTTCTAAACAAAGATCATCTTCTAAACAAAGATCATCTTCTAAATGAAGATCATCTTCTAAACAAAGATCATCTTCTAACTAAGATCATCTTCTAAACAAAGATCATCTTCTAAACAAAGATCATCTTCTAAATGAACATCATCCTCTAAATGAAGATCATCTTCTAAATGAACATCATCTTCTAAATGAAGATCATCTTCTAACTAAGATTATCTTCTAAATGAACATCATCTAAACAATGATCATCTTCTAAACAAAGATCATCTTCTAAACAAAGATCATCTTCTAAACAAAGATCATCTTCTAAACAAAGATCATCTTCTAAACAAAGATCATATTCTAAACAAAGATCATCTTCTAACTAAGATCATCTTCTAACTAAGATCATCTTCTAACTAAGATCATATTCTAAACAAAGATCATCTTCTAACTAAGATCATCTTCTAAATGAAGATCATCTTCTAAACAAAGATCATATTCTAAACAAAGATCATATTCTAACTAAGATCATCTTCTAACTAAGATCATCTTCTAAATGAAGATCATCTTCTAAACAAAGATCATCTTCTAACTAAGATCATCTTCTAAATGAAGATCATCTTCTAAACAAAGATCATATTCTAACTAAGATCATATTCTAAACAAAGATCATATTCTAAATAAAGATCATATTCTAACTAAGATCATATTCTAAACAAAGATCATCTTCTAAACAAAGATCATCTTCTAACTAAGATCATCTTCTAAACAAAGATCATCTTCTAACTAAGATCATCTTCTAAATGAAGATCATCTTCTAAACAAAGATCATCTTCTAAACAAAGATCATCTTCTAAACAAAGATCATCTTCTAACTAAGATCATATTCTAAACAAAGATCATCTTCTAACTAAGATCATCTTCTAAATGAAGGTCATCTTCTAAATAAAGATCATATTCTAAACAAAGATCATATTCTAAACAAAGATCATATTCTAACTAAGATCATCTTCTAAATGAAGATCATCTTCTAAACAAAGATCATATTCTAACTAAGATCATCTTCTAAATGAACATCATCTTCTAAACAAAGATCATATTCTAACTAAGATCATATTCTAAACAAAGATCATATTCTAAACAAAGATCATCTTCTAACTAAGATCATCTTCTAAACAAAGATCATCTTCTAACTAAGATCATCTTCTAAATGAAGATCATCTTCTAAACAAAGATCATATTCTAAACAAAGATCATATTCTAAACAAAGATCATCTTCTAAACAAAGATCATCTTGTAACTAAGATCATATTCTAAACAAAGATCATCTTCTAACTAAGATCATCTTCTAAATGAAGATCATCTTCTAAACAAAGATCATATTCTAAACAAAGATCATATTCTAAACAAAGATCATCTTCTAACTAAGATCATATTCTAACTAAGATCATCTTCTAACTAAGATCATCTTCTAAATGAAGATCATCTTCTAAACAAAGATCATCTTCTAAACAAAGTTAATCTGCTAACTAAGATCATCTTCTAACTAAGATCATCTTCTAAACAAAGATCATCTTCTAAACAAAGATCATCTTCTAAACAAAGATCGTCTTCTAAACAAAGATCATCTTCTAAACAAAGATCATCTTCTAAACAAAGATCATATTCTAAACAAAGATCATCTTCTAACTAAGATCATATTCTAACTAAGATCATCTTCTAAATGAAGATCATCTTCTAAACAAAGATCATCTTCTAAACAAAGATCCTCTTCTAACTAAGATCATATTCTAACTAATATCATCTTCTAACTAAGATCATTTTCTAAATGAAGATCATCTTCTAAACAAAGATCATCTTCTAAAAAAGATCATCTTCTAAACAAAGATCATCTTCTAAACAAAGATCATCTTCTAAACAAAGATCATCTTCTAACTAAGATCATCTTCTAAATGAACATCATCTTCTAAATGAACTTCATCTTCTAAATGAACATCATCTTCTAAATGAACATCATCCTCTAACTAAGATCATCTTCTAAATGAAGATCATCTTCTAAATGAACATCATCTTCTAAATGAACATCATCCTCTATCTAAGATCATCTTCTAAATGAACATCATCTTCTAAATGAAGATCATCTTCTAAATGAACATCATCTTCTAAATGAACATCATCTTCTAAATGAACATCATCTTCTAAATGAACATCATCCTCTAACTAAGATCATCTTCTAAATGAAGATCATCTTCTAAATGAACATCATCTTCTAAATGAACATCATCTTCTAAATGAACATCATCTTCTAAATGAACATCATCCTCTAACTAAGATCATCTTCTAAATGAAGATCATCTTCTAAATGAACATCATCTTCTAAATGAACATCATCCTCTATCTAAGATCATCTTCTAAATGAACATCATCCTCTATCTAAGATCATCTTCTAAATGAACATCATCTTCTAAATGAACATCATCTTCTAAATGAACATCATCCTCTATCTAAGATCATCTTCTAAATGAACATCATCTTCTAAATGAACATCATCTTCTAAATGAACATCATCTTCTAAATGAACATCATCTTCTAAATGAACATCATCTTCTAAATGAACATCATCTTCTAAATGAACATCATCCTCTAACTAAGATCATCTTCTAAATGAAGATCATCTTCTAAATGAACATCATCTTCTAAATGAACATCATCTTCTAAATGAACATCATCTTCTAAACAAAGATAAGAGATAAGAGATTTTTTATTAACATTGCACCAGTAAACCAATACAACGTGATCATGTAAACACAGTCATCCAGAGGTCAGAGAATGTTAAGCTGCTGCAATTCAAAACACGCATGTTCAAAACACGCATGTTCGTCAGCGCGGCCATCTCTCATCCATCATGGATGAAGAGCAAAACAGATATGGAAAAAGGAAAAGCACAGTAGGTATCATTTGTGATATTCAAAAAAAGAATTTATCAAAGATTGCCTGAGGACACTCCATGATAAAGTCTCAAAAACTCTATCAGCGAAAGCACAGTCACACGAGACATTGTTGCAGTTTTGACGACAGGCAAGGAGATATTTAGTCTGTGAGTAACTTCAAAGAACACAGTTCAGCAGTTTGTTCAGCTGGGCGTCATCCGAGCCACACACAGAGATCTCTGGGGGGTGCGGGTGAGGGAGATCAGCAAGGGCACTTCAACTCTACGCTCCAGGAGAAAGTTTCCAAACAGGCCTCTTTTCAAGGACGTGTGCAGAAACCAGATTAGATAGTCTTTTTGTTTATTCCAATTCAGACCACAGTGTTCTTTTTCACTGCAGCCTCCAAGTCCAGACGCTGTTTCAGAGCCAAAATTCCAAATCATATGAGGTTCCGGTCTATGAACCCCCATCCATGCCCAGTTGGGACCCAGGCGGCTGTAAACGAGTTCCAAAACGCCCAGCAGGTCCCCGGTAGTCCACCGACGCACCCAACGTGCGATTGAGCTCATACAACAGCTGGGATGAGTTGCTCACGGCCCGGATCAGAGAATCATGCTGATCAGGGAGTTTCGCCAGCGCGCTGATAGCCGCCGAAGCCCTCCTCAGCTTCAGGTAGCAGACAGTCCCTCCGATGCCAAAAAAAAGAGCAGCTGCTACTAATAGTCCAATAATCCACAAATCTTCCACGTCTTCGACACTCAAGACGGTCAAACACATAGGCTGCCACTGTCCCCATGAGTCCATCATGTATCCAGCCGCGTGTGTGTCAGAGGGGCAGACCGCTTCTCCTGGCACGGTCCGCTTCGTGGAAAAAATCTTATCTATTGAAGAAACAGCCCAATTTACTAATTCCATCGCAAATTGGTTCGAGTGAGCGCTGAAGTGTCAGACGAGACAAAAAGCAAGCAGGGAGGAGGAAAAAAACTTAGGGAAGGAAGGAGCAGAAAGATATGCGACTTGCCTTGTCGTTCATATTCTAAACAAAGATCATATTCTAAACAAAGATCATATTCTAACTAAGATCATCTTCTAAATGAAGATCATCTTCTAAACAAAGATCATATTCTAAACAAAGATCATATTCTAAACAAAGATCATCTTCTAAACAAAGATCATCTTCTAACTAAGATCATATTCTAAACAAAGATCATCTTCTAACTAAGATCATCTTCTAAATGAAGATCATCTTCTAAACAAAGATCATCTTCTAAACAAAGATCATATTCTAAACAAAGATCATCTTCTAACTAAGATCATATTCTAACTAAGATCATCTTCTAACTAAGATCATCTTCTTAATGAAGATCATCTTCTAAACAAAGATCATCTTCTAAACAAAGTTCATCTGCTAACTAAGATCATCTTCTAACTAAGATCATCTTCTAAACAAAGATCATCTTCTAAACAAAGATCGTCTTCTAAACAAAGATCATCTTCTAAACAAAGATCATCTTCTAAACAAAGATCATATTCTAAACAAAGATCATCTTCTAACTAAGATCATATTCTAACTAAGATCATCTTCTAACTAAGATCATCTTCTAAATGAAGATCATCTTCTAAACAAAGATCATCTTCTAAACAAAGATCCTCTTCTAACTAAGATCATATTCTAACTAAGATCATCTTCTAACTAAGATCATTTTCTAAATGAAGATCATCTTCTAAACAAAGATCATCTTCTAAAAAAGATCATCTTCTAAACAAAGATCATCTTCTAAACAAAGATCATCTTCTAAACAAAGATCATCTTCTAACTAAGATCATCTTCTAAATGAACATCATCTTCTAAATGAACTTCATCTTCTAAATGAACATCATCTTCTAAATGAACATCATCCTCTAACTAAGATCATCTTCTAAATGAAGATCATCTTCTAAATGAACATCATCTTCTAAATGAACATCATCCTCTATCTAAGATCATCTTCTAAATGAACATCATCTTCTAAATGAAGATCATCTTCTAAATGAACATCATCTTCTAAATGAACATCATCTTCTAAATGAACATCATCTTCTAAATGAACATCATCCTCTAACTAAGATCATCTTCTAAATGAACATCATCTTCTAAATGAACATCATCTTCTAAATGAACATCATCCTCTATCTAAGATCATCTTCTAAATGAACATCATCTTCTAAATGAACATCATCTTCTAAATGAACATCATCTTCTAAATGAACATCATCTTCTAAATGAACATCATCCTCTAACTAAGATCATCTTCTAAATGAAGATCATCTTCTAAATGAACATCATCTTCTAAATGAACATCATCTTCTAAATGAACATCATCTTCTAAATGAACATCATCTTCTAAATGAACATCATCTTCTAAATGAACATCATCCTCTAACTAAGATCATCTTCTAAATGAAGATCATCTTCTAAATGAACATCATCTTCTAAATGAACATCATCCTCTATCTAAGATCATCTTCTAAATGAACATCATCCTCTATCTAAGATCATCTTCTAAATGAACATCATCTTCTAAATGAACATCATCTTCTAAATGAACATCATCCTCTATCTAAGATCATCTTCTAAATGAACATCATCTTCTAAATGAAGATCATCTTCTAAATGAACATCATCTTCTAAATGAAGATCATCTTCTAAATGAACATCATCTTCTAAATGAACATCATCTTCTAAATGAACATCATCTTCTAAATGAACATCATCCTCTAACTAAGATCATCTTCTAAATGAACATCATCTTCTAAATGAACATCATCTTCTAAATGAACATCATCTTCTAAATGAACATCATCCTCTAACTAAGATCATCTTCTAAATGAAGATCATCTTCTAAATGAACATCATCTTCTAAATGAACATCATCTTCTAAATGAACATCATCCTCTAACTAAGATCATCTTCTAAATGAACATCATCTTCTAAATGAACATCATCTTCTAAATGAACATCATCCTCTATCTAAGATCATCTTCTAAATGAACATCATCTTCTAAATGAAGATCATCTTCTAAATGAACATCATCTTCTAAATGAACATCATCTTCTAAATGAACATCATCTTCTAAATGAACATCATCCTCTAACTAAGATCATCTTCTAAATGAAGATCATCTTCTAAATGAACATCATCTTCTAAATGAAGATCATCTTCTAAATGAACATCATCTTCTAAATGAACATCATCTTCTAAATGAACATCATCTTCTAAATGAACATCATCTTCTAAATGAACATCATCTTCTAAATGAACATCATCCTCTAACTAAGATCATCTTCTAAATGAAGATCATCTTCTAAATGAACATCATCTTCTAAATGAACATCATCTTCTAAATGAACATCATCTTCTAAATGAACATCATCCTCTATCTAAGATCATCTTCTAAATGAACATCATCTTCTAAATGAACATCATCTTCTAAATGAACATCATCTTCTAAATGAACATCATCCTCTAACTAAGATCATCTTCTAAATGAACATCATCCTCTAACTAAGATCATCTTCTAAATGAACATCATCTTCTAAATGAACATCATCCTCTAACTAAGATCATCTTCTAAATGAACATCATCCTCTAACTAAGATCATCTTCTAAATGAACATCATCCTCTAACTAAGATCATCTTCTAAATGAACATCATCTTCTAAATGAACATCATCTTCTAAATGAACATCATCCTCTAACTAAGATCATCTTCTAAATGAACATCATCTTCTAAATGAACATCATCTTCTAAATGAACATCATCCTCTATCTAAGATCATCTTCTAAATGAACATCATCTTCTAAATGAACATCATCTTCTAAATGAACATCATCTTCTAAATGAACATCATCCTCTAACTAAGATCATCTTCTAAATGAACATCATCCTCTAACTAAGATCATCTTCTAAATGAACATCATCCTCTAACTAAGATCATCTTCTAAATGAACATCATCCTCTAACTAAGATCATCTTCTAAATGAACATCATGCTCTAACTAAGATCATCTTCTAAATGAACATCATCTTCTAAATGAACATCATCCTCTAACTAAGATCATCTTCTAAATGAATATCATCCTCTAACTAAGATCATCTTCTAAATGAACATCATCCTCTAACTAAGATCATCTTCTAAATGAACATCATCCTCTAACTAAGATCATCTTCTAAATGAACATCATCCTCTATCTAAGATCATCTTCTAAATGAAGATCATCGTCTGATGAGGCGTGAAGTTTAAACTGGGTCAAATGTTTAAAAAGTTCTCTGCACCCTCTCCTGCACGATGAGATGTGTCAGAGCGACTCGAGAACAACGTGTCGGCTCTTTGTCTGTCCGACTGTTCGAGCTCCAGCTGTGTTTGTGTTGCTCATGTCGGTTAGCTGTGGCGGCCATCTTGAATGGGGTTGACTACAAAGGCCTGTCACTTGTAGAGGAACATCTAACAATTGCTTTCTAAGAGTTCTGTTAGTGTCCACGACTTGATGAGATTATTTTGCTAACACTGCAGACTACACAACAGTGTTGGGAGACGCAAAGCGTAAAACGTTCTGAAGCTCCATTAGATTTTATTTTTACCCGATGAGCTGTACGTCTTTAGTTTACACTGAAGTTGTATTGAAGATATTAATACGAGTATTTTATGGTAAAACAACCGTCTTTGATGTGTCAAGGTGTAAAACTGCACACACGTGCACGTCACGTCTTCACACACGTGCACGTCACGTCTTCTGAAACATTTAAAGATAAATCCTGTTTGAGTTGTTTGCTTTTTTTTAACGACTGACATGTTTCACACACAGAGGTCACGACCTCAGCGTCACGGTCAACCTGACCAAAGGTTTTGTACAAATTATAAACCGGGTGAACGACTTCCTTAAACCCCGTTTGTTTGTTTGTTTGTTTGCTAGGCGGCGACTGCGCCACTCTGTTGAAGAACATCGGCGCTCTGCCGGTCGAGCTGGCCTCCATGTATTTTGCTGAAACTGTTTTGGCTCTGGAGTATCTGCACAACTACGGCATCGTGCACAGAGACCTGAAACCTGAGAAGTGAGTTTTCAGAAGGTTTCTTCTTTTGTTTGACTGAAGCAACAGCTAAGAAGAATCTTCTCAGTGGGAGCTCTCGAGGCGCTTGGATGAAAAACCACCCAACCTCAAACATCTTCTCGTTCAAAGAAACACGTTGTGGTTTAGAATAGAATAGAATAGAATAGAATATATCTTTATTGGCATATTTGCACCAAGGTACAAAGTGTTGCAATTGGCGCACGCACCATCCTAAGAGGGACGTACGCACGGAAGCCGCAGCAGTGTAAAACCACGCCGCCAACAATCAGATATGGAAAAAGGAACATACAGTCGGGTAATCATGGTATTCAAAAAAGAATCTATCACATTTTGTCTTAGGACACTCTATGATAAAGTCCAAAAAACTCTACCAGCTTTAGCACGAATAAAGACAAGACATGTTGTTGGTTCTGGAGGCCGGTCTTCATGTTGTTGGTTCTGGAGGCCGGTCTTCATGTTGTTGGTTCTGGAGGCCGGTCTTCATGTTGTTGGTTCTGGAGGCCGGTCTTCATGTTCTTGGTTCTGGAGGCCGGTCTTCATGTTGTTGGTTCTGGAGGCCGGTCTTCATGTTGTTGGTTCTGGAGGCCGGTCTTCATGTTCTTGGTTCTGGAGGCCGGTCTTCATGTTCTTGGTTCTGGAGGCCGGTCTTCATGTTCTTGGTTCTGGAGGCCGGTCTTCATGTTCTTGGTTCTGGAGGCCGGTCTTCATGTTGTTGGTTCTGGAGGCCGGTCTTCATGTTCTTGGTTCTGGAGGCCGGTCTTCATGTTGTTGGTTCTGGAGGCCGGTCTTCATGTTGTTGGTTCTGGAGGCCGGTCTTCATGTTCTTGGTTCTGGAGGCCGGTCTTCATGTTGTTGGTTCTGGAGGCCGGTCTTCATGTTGTTGGTTCTGGAGGCCGGTCTTCATGTTCTTGGTTCTGGAGGCCGGTCTTCATGTTCTTGGTTCTGGAGGCCGGTCTTCATGTTCTTGGTTCTGGAGGCCGGTCTTCATGTTGTTGGTTCTGGAGGCCGGTCTTCATGTTGTTGGTTCTGGAGGCCGGTCTTCATGTTGTTGGTTCTGGAGGCCGGTCTTCATGTTGTTGGTTCTGGAGGCCGGTCTTCATGTTCTTGGTTCTGGAGGCCGGTCTTCATGTTCTTGGTTCTGGAGGCCGGTCTTCATGTTCTTGGTTCTGGAGGCCGGTCTTCATGTTCTTGGTTCTGGAGGCCGGTCTTCATGTTCTTGGTTCTGGAGGCCGGTCTTCATGTTGTTGGTTCTGGAGGCCGGTCTTCATGTTGTTGGTTCTGGAGGCCGGTCTTCATGTTCTTGGTTCTGGAGGCCGGTCTTCATGTTGTTGGTTCTGGAGGCCGGTCTTCATGTTGTTGGTTCTGGAGGCCGGTCTTCATGTTCTTGGTTCTGGAGGCCGGTCTTCATGTTCTTGGTTCTGGAGGCCGGTCTTCATGTTCTTGGTTCTGGAGGCCGGTCTTCATGTTCTTGGTTCTGGAGGCCGGTCTTCATGTTCTTGGTTCTGGAGGCCGGTCTTCATGTTCTTGGTTCTGGAGGCCGGTCTTCATGTTCTTGGTTCTGGAGGCCGGTCTTCATGTTCTTGGTTCTGGAGGCCGGTCTTCATGTTCTTGGTTCTGGAGGCCGGTCTTCATGTTCTTGGTTCTGGAGGCCGGTCTTCATGTTCTTGGTTCTGGAGGCCGGTCTTCATGTTCTTGGTTCTGGAGGCCGGTCTTCATGTTGTTGGTTCTGGAGGCCGGTCTTCATGTTCTTGGTTCTGGAGGCCGGTCTTCATGTTCTTGGTTCTGGAGGCCGGTCTTCATGTTGTTGGTTCTGGAGGCCGGTCTTCATGTTGTTGGTTCTGGAGGCCGGTCTTCATGTTGTTGGTTCTGGAGGCCGGTCTTCATGTTGTTGGTTCTGGAGGCCGGTCTTCATGTTCTTGGTTCTGGAGGCCGGTCTTCATGTTCTTGGTTCTGGAGGCCGGTCTTCATGTTGTTGGTTCTGGAGGCCGGTCTTCATGTTGTTGGTTCTGGAGGCCGGTCTTCATGTTGTTGGTTCTGGAGGCCGGTCTTCATGTTCTTGGTTCTGGAGGCCGGTCTTCATGTTCTTGGTTCTGGAGGCCGGTCTTCATGTTGTTGGTTCTGGAGGCCGGTCTTCATGTTGTTGGTTCTGGAGGCCGGTCTTCATGTTCTTGGTTCTGGAGGCCGGTCTTCATGTTCTTGGTTCTGGAGGCCGGTCTTCATGTTCTTGGTTCTGGAGGCCGGTCTTCATGTTCTTGGTTCTGGAGGCCGGTCTTCATGTTCTTGGTTCTGGAGGCCGGTCTTCATGTTGTTGGTTCTGGAGGCCGGTCTTCATGTTCTTGGTTCTGGAGGCCGGTCTTCATGTTCTTGGTTCTGGAGGCCGGTCTTCATGTTCTTGGTTCTGGAGGCCGGTCTTCATGTTCTTGGTTCTGGAGGCCGGTCTTCATGTTCTTGGTTCTGGAGGCCGGTCTTCATGTTGTTGGTTCTGGAGGCCGGTCTTCATGTTGTTGGTTCTGGAGGCCGGTCTTCATGTTGTTGGTTCTGGAGGCCGGTCTTCATGTTGTTGGTTCTGGAGGCCGGTCTTCATGTTCTTGGTTCTGGAGGCCGGTCTTCATGTTCTTGGTTCTGGAGGCCGGTCTTCATGTTGTTGGTTCTGGAGGCCGGTCTTCATGTTGTTGGTTCTGGAGGCCGGTCTTCATGTTGTTGGTTCTGGAGGCCGGTCTTCATGTTGTTGGTTCTGGAGGCCGGTCTTCATGTTGTTGGTTCTGGAGGCCGGTCTTCATGTTCTTGGTTCTGGAGGCCGGTCTTCATGTTCTTGGTTCTGGAGGCCGGTCTTCATGTTCTTGGTTCTGGAGGCCGGTCTTCATGTTGTTGGTTCTGGAGGCCGGTCTTCATGTTCTTGGTTCTGGAGGCCGGTCTTCATGTTCTTGGTTCTGGAGGCCGGTCTTCATGTTCTTGGTTCTGGAGGCCGGTCTTCATGTTGTTGGTTCTGGAGGCCGGTCTTCATGTTCTTGGTTCTGGAGGCCGGTCTTCATGTTGTTGGTTCTGGAGGCCGGTCTTCATGTTGTTGGTTCTGGAGGCCGGTCTTCATGTTGTTGGTTCTGGAGGCCGGTCTTCATGTTCTTGGTTCTGGAGGCCGGTCTTCATGTTCTTGGTTCTGGAGGCCGGTCTTCATGTTCTTGGTTCTGGAGGCCGGTCTTCATGTTGTTGGTTCTGGAGGCCGGTCTTCATGTTGTTGGTTCTGGAGGCCGGTCTTCATGTTGTTGGTTCTGGAGGCCGGTCTTCATGTTGTTGGTTCTGGAGGCCGGTCTTCATGTTCTTGGTTCTGGAGGCCGGTCTTCATGTTGTTGGTTCTGGAGGCCGGTCTTCATGTTGTTGGTTCTGGAGGCCGGTCTTCATGTTGTTGGTTCTGGAGGCCGGTCTTCATGTTCTTGGTTCTGGAGGCCGGTCTTCATGTTCTTGGTTCTGGAGGCCGGTCTTCATGTTCTTGGTTCTGGAGGCCGGTCTTCATGTTGTTGGTTCTGGAGGCCGGTCTTCATGTTCTTGGTTCTGGAGGCCGGTCTTCATGTTGTTGGTTCTGGAGGCCGGTCTTCATGTTCTTGGTTCTGGAGGCCGGTCTTCATGTTGTTGGTTCTGGAGGCCGGTCTTCATGTTCTTGGTTCTGGAGGCCGGTCTTCATGTTGTTGGTTCTGGAGGCCGGTCTTCATGTTCACGTAAACCACTTCAGATTCTGCAGAGAGCTCCAGCGTTTGTCCTTCACGAGCTCGTGCGGAGCTTCATGGTGTTTGTTCTGGGAGTATGTGTGGACCAGGGGGCTAGAGGAGATGATCCACTCTGGATTCAAATGTTGACCCATCACTGCTGCTCTGTTCCGTTAACGCTTCCTCAGAAACATTACTTCCTGTTTGTTTTCTCATCAAATATTTTAGATGTGGATTTGATTCTGGTGCAGCTTTAAACAAACGTTGTTTTTGCTCAAAGGTTCTTGTGATGTAACGAACGTTTGCGCTCGTCCTTTAGTCTCCTGATCACCTCCATGGGACACATCAAGCTGACGGACTTCGGTCTGTCCAAGATGGGCCTGATGAGCCTCACCACCAACCTGTACGAAGGACACATCGAGAAGGACGCTCGAGAGTTTCTGGACAAGCAGGTGAGAATAAAGAATGATCGGCTCCTAAAATCCACGAGTTTTTAAACTGAAGTTTCGTAGAGAAGTTATGAATTTGTTTTTCTGCTAATGTTCAGTCTCGTGTGATGGCACGTGTCCTGTAGCTCTTACATCAGCTTTTCTGGAGAACTCTCAGGCACTACCATGCCCAAGTTCAGCTCAGTGTCTGTAAAACCGACCGAGTTAGACTGCTTTGTGTTGGTGGCCATCTTGGATCAAATTGCCTGTAAAGGTCAGTCGGTCTTCGATCTTTCTGAGAGCTCGTTAGAATAAGATGCTTTGCTAACGGTACAGACGAACCAGAGAAATTACAATTCTGAAAAAAAAGTTTGTTTTTGTGGTTCTGTTTCATTCTGGATTATACGGTACTGTAGCAGTGGTCTGTTTCATTCTGGATTATACTGTAGCAGGGTCTGTTTCGTGCTGGATTATACTGTAGCAGTGGTTCTTTTTCATTCTGGATTATACTGTAGCAGTGGTTCTGTTTCATGCTGGATTATACTGTAGCAGTGGTTCTGTTTCATTCTGGATTATACTGTAGCAGTGGTTCTGTTTCATGCTGGATTATACTGTAGCAGTGGTTCTGTTTCATGCTGGATTATACTGTAGCAGTGGTTCTGTTTCATTCTGGATTATACTGTAGCAGTGGTTCTGTTTCATGCTGGATTATACTGTAGCAGTGGTTCTGTTTCATGCTGGATTATACTGTAGCAGTGGTTCTGTTTCAGGCTGGATTATACTGTAGCAGTGGTCTGTTTCGTGCTGGATTATACTGTAGCAATGGTTCTGTTTCAGGCTGGATTATACTGTAGCAGTGGTCTGTTTCATTCTAGATTATACTGTAGCAGTGGTCTATTTCATGCTGGATTATACTGTAGCAATGCTTCTGTTTCAGGCTGGTATATACTGTAGAAATGGTCTGTTTCATTCTGGATTATACTGTAGCAGTGGTTCTGTTTCATTCTGGATTATACTGTAGCAGTGGTTCTGTTTCAGGCTGGATTATACTGTAGCAGTGGTTCTGTTTCAGGCTGGATTATACTGTAGCAGTGGTCTGTTTCATTCTGGATTATACTGTAGCAGTGGTTCTGTTTCAGGCTGGATTATACTGTAGCAGTGGTTCTGTTTCATTCTGGATTATACTGTAGCAGTGGTTCTGTTTCATGCTGGATTATACTGTAGCAGTGGTTCTGTTTCAGGCTGGATTATACTGTAGCAGTGGTCTGTTTCAGGCTGGATTATACTGTAGCAGTGGTCTGTTTCATGCTGGATTATACTGTAGCAGTGGTCTGTTTCGTGCTGGATTATACTGTAGCAATGGTTCTGTTTCAGGCTGGATTATACTGTAGCAGTGGTCTGTTTCATTCTAGATTATACTGTAGCAGTGGTCTATTTCATGCTGGATTATACTGTAGCAATGCTTCTGTTTCAGGCTGGTATATACTGTAGAAATGGTCTGTTTCATTCTGGATTATACTGTAGCAGTGGTTCTGTTTCATTCTGGATTATACTGTAGCAGTGGTTCTGTTTCAGGCTGGATTATACTGTAGCAGTGGTCTATTTCATTCTGGATTATACTGTAGCAGTGGTCTGTTTCATTCTGGATTATGCTGTAGCAGTGGTTCTGTTTCAGGATGGATTATACTGTAGCAGTGGCTCTGTTTCAGGCTGGATTATACTGTAGCAGTGGTCTATTTCATTCTGGATTATACTGTAGCAGTGGTCTGTTTCATTCTGGATTATTCTGTAGCAGTGGTCTATTTCATGCTGGATTATACTGTAGCAATGCTTCTGTTTCAGGCTGGTATATACTGTAGCAATGGTCTGTTTCATTCTAGATTATACTGTAGCAGTGGTCTATTTCATGCTGGATTATACTGTAGCAATGGTTCTGTTTCAGGCTGGATTATACTGTAGCAGTGGTCTGTTTCGTGCTGGATTATACTGTAGCAATGGTTCTGTTTCAGGCTGGATTATACTGTAGCAGTGGTCTGTTTCATTCTAGATTATACTGTAGCAGTGGTCTATTTCATGCTGGATTATACTGTAGCAATGCTTCTGTTTCAGGCTGGTATATACTGTAGCAATGGTCTGTTTCATTCTGGATTATACTGTAGCAGTGGTTCTGTTTCATTCTGGATTATACTGTAGCAGTGGTTCTGTTTCAGGCTGGATTATACTGTAGCAGTGGTCTATTTCATTCTGGATTATACTGTAGCAGTGGTCTGTTTCATTCTGGATTATGCTGTAGCAGTGGTTCTGTTTCAGGATGGATTATACTGTAGCAATGGTCTGTTTCATTCTGGATTATTCTGTAGCAGTGGTCTTTTTCATTCTGGATTATGCTGTAGCAGTGTGCTGGTGAAGATTCTCAGTCGTCCAGGACATGATAAAATCAAAAAAGGCGTTCAATACAGGATCAACTGGACTTTATTTGTTACTGTAGCAGTGGTTCTGTTTCATGCTAGATTATACTGTAGCAGTGGTCTGTTTCATTCTGGATTATACTGTAGCAGTGGTTCTGTTTCAGGCTGGATTATACTGTAGCAGTGGTCTATTTCATTCTGGATTATACTGTAGCAGTGGTCTGTTTCATTCTGGATTATACTGTAGCAGTGGTTCTGTTTCATGCTGGATTATACTGTAGCAGTGGTTCTGTTTCATGCTGGATTATACTGTAGCAGTGGTTCTGTTTCATGCTGGATTATACTGTAGCAGTGGTTCTGTTTCATGCTGGATTATACTGTAGCAGTGGTTCTGTTTCATTCTGGATTATACTGTAGCAGTGGTTCTGTTTCATGCTGGATTATACTGTAGCAGTGGTTCTGTTTCATGCTGGATTATACTGTAGCAGTGGTTCTGTTTCATTCTGGATTATACTGTAGCAGTGGTTCTGTTTCATGCTGGATTATACTGTAGCAGTGGTTCTGTTTCATGCTGGATTATACTGTAGCAGTGGTTCTGTTTCATGCTGGATTATACTGTAGCAGTGGTTCTGTTTCATGCTGGATTATACTGTAGCAGTGGTTCTGTTTCATGCTGGATTATACTGTAGCAGTGGTTCTGTTTCATGCTGGATTATACTGTAGCAGTGGTTCTGTTTCATGCTGGATTATACTGTAGCAGTGGTTCTGTTTCATGCTGGATTATACTGTAGCAGTGGTTCTGTTTCATGCTGGATTATACTGTAGCAGTGGTTCTGTTTCATGCTGGATTATACTGTAGCAGTGGTTCTGTTTCATGCTGGATTATACTGTAGCAGTGGTTCTGTTTCATGCTGGATTATACTGTAGCAGTGGTTCTGTTTCATGCTGGATTATACTGTAGCAGTGGTTCTGTTTCATGCTGGATTATACTGTAGCAGTGGTTCTGTTTCATGCTGGATTATACTGTAGCAGTGGTTCTGTTTCATGCTGGATTATACTGTAGCAGTGGTTCTGTTTCATGCTGGATTATACTGTAGCAGTGGTTCTGTTTCATGCTGGATTATACTGTAGCAGTGGTTCTGTTTCATGCTGGATTATACTGTAGCAGTGGTTCTGTTTCATGCTGGATTATACTGTAGCAGTGGTTCTGTTTCATGCTGGATTATACTGTAGCAGTGGTTCTGTTTCATGCTGGATTATACTGTAGCAGTGGTTCTGTTTCATGCTGGATTATACTGTAGCAGTGGTTCTGTTTCATGCTGGATTACTGAGTGTTGAGATTTTCCCCGTCAGACTCTCAGCTCACCTGCTGAATTTAAACAGGATGGATGCAGATTTATTAAACTCAAATTAAAAATCATCAAGTAACTCAACGTTGGTTTAAAGGTGCAGTCTGTAAGTTTTCTAAAAATATATTTTTAACATATTTCTTCACTCTGTCACTATCTCCTGACAGACTGATGTTAGACAAAGTAATCTCTGAAAAAAACTATAGTCCTCTGGCTTCTCCCGGTGGTACTACAAGCATTTCTAAAAACCCACAGTGACCCGCCGTTAACCAGCCAATAAAAACAGAGTTTGGTTCATGAACGAGCTTCTCACGCCCATCCCCCGCCTGTCCCAACCCCGCCTGGCCAGTCACGAGACAGGCCATGCTGTGGAGGAGGAGCTAAGGAGGGTGAGTTGCAGGTCAGCCGAGAGCAAGGGGGAGGGGCCAGAAAGGTGTCTCTGTTCAAAATTTTTCTGTCCAGCGTTTTCCAGAAACTACATACTGCAGCTTTAAACAAAGACTTGTGCTTTTTATCGACTGATGTGTTGAATATACAGAGGCAACTGTGGCTGATTGGTTAGAGCAGTCGTCCTCCAATGGGACAGTTGAAGGTTTGAATCCACCAGCAGTCACATACTGAAGTGTCCCTGGGCAAGACACTGAACACTCACTGCCTCTGATGTGTGTCCCATCAGTGTATGAATGTGTAAATGAGGCACAGATTATTGTAAAACGCTTTGAGTGTCTGGATGAGACAGAAAGGATCTGTATATGTACGGTCCATTTACCATTTATATTCATATTTTAAAACTGCATCCATCCATACATCCATCATCCATCCATTCATCCATCCTCTTGTTCTGGACTCAGGTTTCGGGGCAGCATCTTGAGCAGGGAGGTCCAGACATCTGTCTCCACAGCCTCTTCCAGATGTTCTGGGAGGACTCCAAGGTGTTCTTAGGCCATTTGAGCGATGTAGTCTCTCCAGTGTGTCCTGGGTCTTCCCCAGGGTCTCCTCCAAGTCAGACATGCCTGAAGCACCTCCCTAGGGAGGCGCCCAGGGAGCATCCTTACCAATACTGCAGACGCTGCACCAATCCATCTGTCAATCTCACTCTCTGTTCTTCTCTCACTCGTGAACAAAACCCTGAGATACTTGAACTCCTCCACTTGAGGCAGAACCTCACGCTCGACCTGAAGAGAACAATCCACTCTTTTCTGGTTGAGGACCATGACCTCATATTTGGAGGTGCTGGTTCTCATCCCAGCTGCTTCACACTCGGTTGTGAACCGCTCCAGTGAGAGCTGAAGATCACGACAACAGGACCACATCATCTGCAAAGAGCAGAGATGAATCCTGAGGTCACAGAACTGGACTCCCTGCACCTCCTGGCTGCACCGACAAGTTCTGTGTCGTTGTGTCCCTGGGCAAGACAAAGCGCTTTACAATACCAGCCATCCACCCATTCATTCAGACACAGGGGGCTGGAAAGCGCTATATTAATAAACTCCATTTACCATTTACCATTCTGTCCATAAAAGTTACGAAGAGAATCAGTGACAACTCCACCCTGGAGGGTCCAACTGACTGATGGCAATGAGACCCCAACGTTCGCACCACTTGTATAGAGACTGAACAGCCCGTAGCAACGAGCCCCCAGTCTCATCCTCACGGAGCACCCCCACAGTGCACCCCGAGGAACACGGTCCAATGTCTTCTCCAAGTCCACAAAACACATGTAGACTGGATGGACAAACTCCCATGACCCTTTGAGGACCCTAGTGAGGGTAAAGAGTTGGCCCAGTGTTCCACGACCAGGACAGAACCCACATTGTTCCACCTGGATCTGAGGCTCGACCAACGATTGGACTCTCTTCTCCGGTACCCCTGAATTGACTTTAAAACTTGTGCAGTTTAAAATACCATTTAAATTTTTAACTTTAATTCTGGCAGACTTAAAGCTGCTCTACGTAACTTTTCTAACAATATATTTTTAACATATTTCTTCACTCTGTCACTAGACTGATGTTAGAGAGGTAATCTCTGAAAAAAACTAAAATAAAATATTGTCCCCTTGCTTCTCCAGGTGGTAAATAGGCATTTCTAAAAATAAAAAGTGACCCGCTATTAACCAGCCAATAAAAACAGAGCTTGAATTTGAATTTCAGCAGACCATGGGAGAGCAGAGCCATATATGGCTCTGAGGGGGAGGGATCAGAATGCTTTGCCTGTTGAAATTTTTTCTAAGTGCTGCAGTTCTACAGAAACTGCAGACTGAACCTTTAAAGGGACAGTTCTGATCTTTGGACACAGGGTTCTTGGTAAAGGTTACTAAAGGTAGCTTTTTGAAGAATGTTGTGGAGAAACAGGCTTGAAGTCTAACAGCTCCGAGTGGAGCTAAGGTTGCTGCCATCTTGAAACAAATTGAGGTCGTTCAAAGAGCTATCTGCAAAGACATTCAACGTTCAGAACCGTTCTACCAACTCTGCTAGTTTTCAGTTTTCAGCATCATGACACACCAAAGCAGTTCAAAGAGTTTGCTTGAAGTCTGGATGAACTATAGTTTTCCACATGGTGTTGAATCTCCAGCTCATCTTTTTCCTTCTTTCCTCTTTGTCTCCACATCTCGTCTCAGGTTTGTGGGACTCCTGAGTACATCGCTCCGGAGGTGATCCTCCGTCAGGGCTACGGGAAACCTGTGGACTGGTGGGCCATGGGCATCATCTTCTACGAGTTCCTGGTGGGCTGTGTGCCTTTCTTTGGAGACACTCCTGAGGAACTCTTTGGACAGGTCATCACAGGTGACACAAATTAATGTAAAACCTTTACTTGACCAGCAGAGAAATCCATTGAGATTATTAATCTCATTTACTAGAATGTCCTGGGTGATGTGCACAGTGCAAACATGCCATTAAAAACACAGCAACAGACTTAACAACAGTGATATTAGAGTATTGACAACAAAACATCTGGTAATAAAACATACAATACAATGAAAGTTTTAAAAAATCACAAATTGAGACACAAACATTACAGCTGCAAGTTGAGACTAAAACTTCTGACAGTTTTTGTTTAAAACTAGATAAAATAATAAAACTAGATAAAGGAATAAAACTAGATAAAAGAATAAAACTAGATAAAGGAATAAAACTAGATAAAGGAATAAAACTAGATAAAAGAATAAAACTAGATAAAGGAATAAAACTAGATAAAGGAATAAAACTAGATAAAGGAATAAAACTAGATAAAAGAATAAAACTAGATAAAGGAATAAAACTAGATAAAGGAATAAAACTAGATAAAAGAATAAAACTAGATAAAGGAATAAAACTAGATAAAGGAATAAAACTAGATAAAGGAATAAAACTAGATAAAGGAATAAAACTAGATAAAGGAATAAAACTAGATAAAGGAATAAAACTAGATCAGCTCTCGGCAGGGCAGGTCGCATCTCCTTTCGCTCCTCACCTCCCTGGTTTCCCCCTCCCTGCTTCTGCATTTGTCTCGTCTGTAACTCTTCAGCGCTCGCTCGAACCAATTTGGGATGGATTTATGTGCGTGGACTGCTTTCTGGGCCATTTCATCTATCGATACTATCGATAACAAAAATTTCCGCGAAGCGTTCTGGCCGGGGAGAGCCAGAGCGCCCTTTCGACACGCATGCGGTGAGCTACATTATGGACTCGATGAGCAGGCTAATGTAACTGTCCGCTCTCTCTGTCGGGGACGTGGAACCTCTGTGATTTATTGGGATACCGGTGGCTCCTGCCACTGAAAGCTGAGGGACCGCCGCGATCGGCGTGCTGGCGAGACTTCCTGCTCAGCAAAAATGCTTTGAACCAGGCTATGAATGACCTTCCCAGCTGTTGTGCGGGCTGAATCACACGGTGGTGAAGCGGCGGCTGCCGCGGACCTGTGGTGTGTGGGACTCGTTTTACAGCCGCTCGGATTCAAACAGGGCACATACGGAAGGATCTTTTTAGCTCGGAACCTGACTCGATTCGGCGATTTGGACCCAGAAGCTGCACCTGGACTAAAAGACTGCAGTAAAAAGAACACTGTGGTCTGACTGGAAAAATAAGCAACAAATCTAATCTGGTCTCTGGCCTTGGATTGAAGGCTGCTACAAATCTTCTCCTGAGCTGGGAGCTGAAGGGCCCGCTGCCCTCCCAACCCCCCTCCCCCAAGAGGTTTCTGTGTGTGCGTTCTCGGTTGGAGCCGAGCTCTGAGACCAGCGAACTGCTCTTATCTGAACAAATACACACAGACTGTTCCTCCCGCCTGTCGTCAAAACTGCAACTATGTCTCGTGTGATGTGCTTAATGCTGATAGAGTTTTTGGGACTTTATCATGGAGTGTCCTCAGGCAATCTTTGATAGACTCTCTTTTTGAATATCACAAATGATACCTATTGTGTTTTTCCTTTTTCCATATCTGATTGTGGTGGCGCGGTTTTTATACTGCTGCGACTTCGTGCGCTCGTCCCTATCCTATGATGAATGTGCGTAATCATTAACGTTGTCTTTGTGCCCCGGTGCAATGTCAAGGTCAATAAAGATATATTCTATTCTATTCTAAAAAAAAAGACTCCAACCTGCATTGAACTGCTGATCATTCCAAGACCACGGGCTGAAACAGGACAAACTCATCTTTCCTGACTCTGCGGCACAAAGTAACTTAAACCACAGCCTGGCCCTGAGACTCTGTGTGTTCTGGAGTGAAATGAACTGGGAGTAGATCTATGATGGTCATTTTCATAAAATTATTTCATTCATTCAGTTCAACCTTTAAACCAGCCACCAGGGAGCACAAGCCAGTGTATCTCTTGTGCCGGTCCCAAGCCCGGGTAAATGGTGAGGGTTGTGTCAGGAAGGACATCCGATGTAAAACACTTTTGCCAAAACCATAATGTGAGTTCATCAAATGGTAAATGGTAAATGGAGCTTATTTATATAGCGCTTTCTAGCCCCCTGTGAGGAGCCCCAAAGCGCTTTACAATACCAGCCATCCACCCATTCATACACACATTCATACACCGGTAGTGGCAGACTGCCATGCAAGGCGCTTTCCAGTCCTACCGGGAGCAACTCGGGGTTAAGTGTCTTGCCCAGGGACACAACGACACGTGGTGTGGGGAACCGGGATTCGAACCTCCAACCTTCTGATCGGGGGACGACTGCCATTACCACTACGCCACGGCCGCCCCGTGAAACCATACCGGATCGTCGAGGCCCGGGTTAACAACGACCACCACCGGTGCTGATGACAAACAGGGTGCTGGAAGAAATTGTGCTACTGTTAGTTGAAGACCCAGAGGAGGGAAACGTGTCAGGAGACAGAGGGAGAGGAGGAAAGTGAAGAATGTAGGACTGAGGGTTGCAACTCTAAATGTGGGGACAATGACAGGCAAAGGTAGAGAGCTGGCTGACATGATGCAGAGAAGAAAGGTAGATGTTTTATGTGTCCAAGAGACCAAGTGGAAGGGCAGCAAGGCTCGCAGCATTGGAGCAGGGTTCAAACTGTTTTACCATGGTGTGGATAGAAAGAGAAATGGAGTAGGGGTGGTCCTGAAGGAGGAGTTGGCAAAGAATGTAGTAGAGGTGAAGAGAGTGTCAGATAGGGTGATGTGCCTGAAGGTAGAAGTAGAAGGTCTGATGCTAAACATAGTCAGTGGTTATGCTCCACAGGTTGGATGTGATGGGGAGGAGAAAGATCTGGATGAAGTGATAGAGAGTATTCCCAGGGAGGAAAGAGTGGTGATTGGAGCAGACCTGAATGGACATGTTGGTGAAGGAAACAGAGGATGAGGAAGTGATGGGTAGGTTTGGTGTCAAGGAAAGAAACCAGGAAGGACAGATGGTGGTGGATTTTACCAAGAGAATGGAAATGGCTATAGTCAATACCTATTTCCAAAAGAGGGAGGAGCATAGAGTGACCTATAAGAGTGGAGGAAGGAGTACACAGGTCGACTACATTCTGTGTAGAAGAGGAAACCTGAATTATGGGAAACAACATAACTTTGCTTTTGCTAGCATTCAGGGCTAATTTTGAATCACAGAGAGTGTTCTGTAAAGTGTTGAATCAGTCTGAAGATTTGAGTGTACTGCATCTAGAGATGGTGCTGGCGAGTATAGAACTGTATCATCTGCATACTTATGGTAAGAGGAGAATTTAAGCTGATCAATGATTTTATTAATATAAGTAAATAAAATAGCAAGGGCCCTAAAATAGACCCTTGTTGGACCCCCCACCCACCCCCCCGTCCCAGCCCCAGCGGCCGCGCAGGTTCTCATTCAAAGGATTGCAAAGCGATGCAAAACTGTTTTGTATGTGACACAAATGTATTAAATTCCCCTTCTTCATCCCTGATCTGGACTTTTCTTATGTTTTTTTGCCAAAAGTCAAGTGATCGCTTCCTCCTCCACTGACTCCATGACTGAAATGATGAGGAAATGAATGAATTTGTCACGAGCGAATTAAACTCGGGTTCAACGTGGCTGCGCGAGGCTCTGCAGATTTCCTGGTGTGCTGGACCAGCGCTCCATGTTTAATTTTATTTTTTAGAACGTTTTATTAACATATAAACACAGAACATCGCAGCGGCTGCGACAGGACATGCAGTGGAGGCGGAGCTATGGAGGCTGAGCTGAAGTTCACCCGAGAGCACGGGGGAGGGACCAGAAACGTGTCTGTTCAAAAATTTTCTAAGTTCCAGCGTGTTCCAAAAACTACATATAGCAGCTTTAAGTAGCTGTTAAACCAACATGTTCGTGTTCAAGACTAGTTTTTGTTTGATGTTGATCAGGTCAATCAATCAATCACCTTTATTTAACCAGGTAGAGCCCGTTGAGATCGAGATTTCTTTTACAAGGGTGACCTGGTCAAGTGGTCAGCAGCACACGTCACATTGGCAATAGAATATAGAATATAGAATAGAATATATCTTTATTGACCTTGACATTGCACCGGGGCACAAAGATAAAGTAATTGATTACGCACATCCGTCTTAGGATAGGGACAGCGCACGAAGTCGCAGCAGTATAAAACCGCGCCACCACAATCAACAGATATGGAAAAGGGAATAGACACAAACAGGTAGGAACGTGGTATTCAAAAAAAGAATCTATCACAATTTGCCAATAGACACTCCATGATAAAGTCCAAAAAAACTCTACCAGCTTAGCACATTTAGACAGGACAAGATGCATTTATGACGACAGGCGGGAGGTAAAAGTCTGTGAGTAACAGCTCCAGATAAGAACAGTTCGCAGGTCTCACAGCTCGGCTCCTTCTGAGAACGCACACACAGAGACCTCTGGGGGGGAGGGGGAGGGCAGCGGGGCCCTTCAGCTTCCCAGCTCAGGAGAAGATTTGTAGACAGCCTTCAGTCCAAGGCCAGAGACCAGATTAGATTAGTTGCTTTATTTTTTCAGTCAGGCCACAGTGTTCTTTTACTGCAGTCTTTAAGTCCAGGTGCTGTTTCTGGGTCCAAATCGCCGAATCGAGAGAGGTTCCGAGCTAAAAGATCCTTCCATATGTGCCCTGTTTTAATCCGGACGGCTGTAAACGAGTTCCACACACCGCAGGTCCGCGGCAGCTACCGCTTCTCCCACCGTGTGGTTCAGCCCGCACAACAGCTGGGAAGGTCATAGCCCGGATCAAAGCACTTTCGCTGAGCGGAAGACTCGCCAGCACGCCGATTCGCTGCGGTCCTCCTCAGCCTTCAGTGGCAGGAACAGCCACCAGTATCCCAATAATCCACAGAGATTCCACGTCCCCGACAGAAAGAGCGGACAGTTACATTAGCCTGCTCATCGAGTCCATAATGTAGCTCACCGCATGCGTGTCGAAAGGGCGCCCTGGCTCTCCCTGGCCAGTGCGCTTCGCGGAAATTTTTGTTATCGATAGTATCGATAGATGAAATAGCCCAGAAAACAGTCCACGCACATAAATCCATCCCAAATTGGTTCGAGCGAGCGCTGAAGAGTAACAGACGAGACAAATGCAGAAGCAGGGGGGGGGTGAAACCAGGGAGGTGTAGGAGCAAAAGGAGATGCGACCTGCCCTGCCGAGAGCGGAAGTAGGCATTTGCACTTATCAAAAAGAAAATAAAGAAAACTACAATCACAGTAAACAGATGGTGACTGCTGCTTTATGATGCTCTTTAATTTGCTTAGAAGTCAAACATTAAACTATAAAGACAGGAAGCTAAAATGTGTCCTTAAACACCAGCAAAGGTTTGCCTTCTTTGATCAAATATTTTGTTGACACATTTTGTTTTTGGATGGGTTTGGACCTCCTTTTCATTTTTAAAGTGAACGTTTGCTTTCGGTGGCAGATGATATCGTTTGGCCCGACGGCGACGAGGCGCTGCCTGCAGACGCACAGGCGCTCATTTCTGCTCTGCTGCAGACCAACCCTCTCGTGAGGCTGGGCACAGGTACAGCTTCACACCACACAAACATCAGTCTATGGTCGGGTTTGCTTTCTGCTCAGAGAAAATGTTGGATCTTTTCCTGAAAGGCATCAAAACTCAAATGAAACGTTCTTCTAAACAACAAATGAAAGTTATGTACAGGAACAAGTGTCAGATGAACTTCTAGAATAGAGCAGTGGCGGCCCGTGAAATGTCCACCAGGGGGGGCTATTTCTCCAAAATGAAAAAAAAAATTCCCAAGTTCAAACAGGTTTTTTTAATCAAATGCGCATTAATACAAGGTCAACAGAACAATTAAATGCTCAGGATGAGAAGAGCCAATTTGACTCACTAAAACAACAAAGAACAAACAAAAAATATATATAAATAAATAAATTATATATAAATTATAGAAAGGAAAATAAGTGAGATTAAAACATTTCTGCATTTCTACTTGCAAGAGGCTTTGATTTCATTCTCCAGATCAATACAGTGTTAAGAATAGTAAAACACCACAAGTGACATTTAGTATATAAAATTATTAATGTTTGATCATTTTTATAAGCAAATTAGAATAAATGTAGCCATCAGAGTCCAATACTGTGCAATACTGTAACCTGCGCTGGCAACCTAACTCCACAAACAAAGACAAAAACAAACTCACCAGTTGCCACTTTTAGAATAAACAGTCAGCTGAAGACTTTTATCACAAACAGCCATCTAAAATTTGAGAAGCATATCAGTCAGAAATGGTAATATAATAATACATGTATAAGCATTAGATAAAGGCTAGCATTAGCATGTTAGCTCCAAAAAAAATCACCAGTTGCCAATTTTAGAATAAACAGTCAGCTTTCACAAACAGCCATCTAAAATTTGAGAGGCATATCAGTCAGAAATGCAAATAAACATTAGATAAAGGGCTTTCAATTATTTAAAACTTACCTGAGCAAGCCTGCTTGAGTCACTGACCGCATGGCTAATTTTCCAGACCAAAAAAAACAAAAAAAATTAATTAATAAATAAACGGCCGGAAACACGTGATCGGTAAGTAGAGCTCATGATGGACGTGTTCAGGGCGGTGAAAACTGCGCCCAGCAACTTCCTATTGTTTTGTAATGTTGTGGAATAACTATGCACTTATAATAGGAGTCTATGGATAAGATCAGAGCACTCCCAAAACCGGAAATATGTCACCAATCAGAAAACGTTTTTTGAAACAAACAATATAGCTCATCATTACTCATAAAATATTTATCCTACACAACTAAAAACATATATGCATATATTTTGAAATATTTTTATTTTATTATTTCATTTATTTTATTTTTTTTTAAGTCTTCAATGTAACATGTTCCAGAATTTCCAGTGGGACGGCGCCCTAGCGCCCCCTATTGGCCGGCCGCCCCTGGAACAGAGGAAGTTTTTATGAAGCCAGTTCAAAGTGTCCATTTGACTGAAAGGAGCTGATTTAATCCTCGTTGTTCCAACAAGAACACTTTCCTGCTGTTGTGCTTCTCACGGCACAATTCAGCATCGATGCAAACACGGAGCAGTCCTGGTGCTTTTCTTTAAATAATCATTTCTGCAGCCGAAGGAAGGTTAGGAGCAGAACCGAAGCAGACTAGACAAAGAGACGTCGCTCTGAAGTCGTGAGCAAACAGTTCGAGTGTGTTGAAGTTGTGCGATCGGACTGATTCAGTTCAAAACAAGTAAAATGTGTAAAAAACAAAAAAAAAGAACAAGAAAATGACTTCAGGACGAAAAGTCTAAAGATGATGGGACTACAACGCTGCTACGCTCTGACGTAGTCTAAACTTCATCATAAATCATCCAGTTTGAGATTTTCGTTAATGAAAAGTGCGTTATAAATTAAATTCATTATTATTATTATTATTATTATTATTATTATTATTATTATTATTATTATTATTATTATAGTTCATACAACAAGCTGCAACAAACTCTCATTTTTACATAAAGTTGTTTTACGTTACAACGAAGATTTAAAAATGTTTCCTTTTAGGATATTAAAAAAGAACATGTCTGCAGAACTCAACGTTTAAAAAATAAAAGACTTCCCAATCGTCTGACTTCTGATATTTTAATAAGTCCGTCATGGACGCTGTGCTGAAGAGTCGACACGTTTTCACTGAAACAACAAATATGAGCAGAGTTCTCTGAGGAGCCGTGTGGACTTGTCCGTCTGGTTTGTGTCCCGGCCGCCAGGCGGAGCGTTTGAGGTGAAGCAGCACGCCTTCTTCACCCGCCTGGACTGGAACAGCTTGCTGAGGCAGAAAGCCGAGTTCGTTCCTCACCTGGAGTCCGAGGAGGACACCAGCTACTTCGACAGTAAGAGGCCGACCATTTTAGATTTACTCCTCAACTGTTGTGCTGTTTGAATCTCGTGTTGTGGATAAATACGTATCAAGATCAGAAATTCAGAGATGAATGAGCTCAGAGTGAGAAACTCCACAAGCTGCAGACAGCTGAAGTTTTTCAGTTTTTCCTGCAGTGTCATTGTGAACATGAGGATGTGAACATGAGGATGTGAACATGAGGATGTGAACATGAGGATGTGAACATGAGGATGTGAACATGAGGATGTGAACATGAGGATGTGAACATGAGGATGTGAACATGAGGATGTGAACATGAGGATGTGAACATGAGGATGTGAACATGAGGATGTGAACATGAGGATGTGAACATGAGGATGTGAACATGAGGATGTGAACATGAGGATGTGAACACGAGGATGTGAACACGAGGATGTGAACACGAGGATGTGAACACGAGGATGTGAACATGAGGATGTGAACATGAGGATGTGAACATGAGGATGTGAACACGAGGATGTGAACATGAGGATGTGAACACGAGGATGTGAACATGAGGATGTGAACATGAGGATGTGAACACGAGGATGTGAACATGAGGATGTGAACATGAGGATGTGAACATGAGGATGTGAACACGAGGATGTGAACATGAGGATGTGAACATGAGGATGTGAACATGAGGATGTGAACACGAGGATGTGAACATGAGGATGTGAACATGAGGATGTGAACATGAGGATGTGAACATGAGGATGTGAACATGAGGATGTGAACACGAGGATGTGAACACGAGGATGTGAACATGAGGATGTGAACATGAGGATGTGAACACGAGGATGTGAACATGAGGATGTGAACATGAGGATGTGAACATGAGGATGTGAACATGAGGATGTGAACATGAGGATGTGAACATGAGGATGTGAACACGAGGATGTGAACATGAGGATGTGAACATGAGGATGTGAACATGAGGATGTGAACACGAGGATGTGAACATGAGGATGTGAACACGAGGATGTGAACATGAGGATGTGAACATGAGGATGTGAACACGAGGATGTGAACATGAGGATGTGAACATGAGGATGTGAACATGAGGATGTGAACACGAGGATGTGAACATGAGGATGTGAACACGAGGATGTGAACATGAGGATGTGAACATGAGGATGTGAACACGAGGATGTGAACATGAGGATGTGAACATGAGGATGTGAACACGAGGATGTGAACATGAGGATGTGAACATGAGGATGTGAACACGAGGATGTGAACATGAGGATGTGAACATGAGGATGTGAACATGAGGATGTGAACACGAGGATGTGAACATGAGGATGTGAACATGAGGATGTGAACATGAGGATGTGAACATGAGGATGTGAACATGAGGATGTGAACATGAGGATGTGAACACGAGGATGTGAACATGAGGATGTGAACATGAGGATGTGAACGATGTGAACATGAGGATGTGAACATGAGGATGTGAACATGAGGATGTGAACACGAGGATGTGAACATGAGGATGTGAACATGAGGATGTGAACACGAGGATGTGAACATGAGGATGTGAACACGAGGATGTGAACATGAGGATGTGAACATGAGGATGTGAACACGAGGATGTGAACATGAGGATGTGAACACGAGGATGTGAACATGAGGATGTGAACACGAGGATGTGAACACGAGGATGTGAACACGAGGATGTGAACATGAGGATGTGAACACGAGGATGTGAACACGAGGATGTGAACACGAGGATGTGAACGAGGATGTGAACATGAGGATGTGAACACGAGGATGTGAACATGAGGATGTGAACACGAGGATGTGAACATGAGGATGTGAACATGAGGATGTGAACATGAGGATGTGAACATGAGGATGTGAACATGAGGATGTGAACATGAGGATGTGAACATGAGGATGTGAACATGAGGATGTGAACATGAGGATGTGAACATGAGGATGTGAACACGAGGATGTGAACATGAGGATGTGAACATGAGGATGTGAACATGAGGATGTGAACATGAGGATGTGAACATGAGGATGTGAACATGAGGATGTGAACATGAGGATGTGAACATGAGGATGTGAACATGAGGATGTGAACATGAGGATGTGAACACGAGGATGTGAACATGAGGATGTGAACACGAGGATGTGAACATGAGGATGTGAACATGAGGATGTGAACACGAGGATGTGAACATGAGGATGTGAACATGAGGATGTGAACATGAGGATGTGAACATGAGGATGTGAACACGAGGATGTGAACATGAGGATGTGAACATGAGGATGTGAACATGAGGATGTGAACACGAGGATGTGAACATGAGGATGTGAACACGAGGATGTGAACATGAGGATGTGAACATGAGGATGTGAACACGAGGATGTGAACACGAGGATGTGAACATGAGGATGTGAACATGAGGATGTGAACATGAGGATGTGAACACGAGGATGTGAACATGAGGATGTGAACATGAGGATGTGAACATGAGGATGTGAACACGAGGATGTGAACACGAGGATGTGAACACGAGGATGTGAACATGAGGATGTGAACATGAGGATGTGAACACGAGGATGTGAACATGAGGATGTGAACATGAGGATGTGAACATGAGGATGTGAACATGAGGATGTGAACATGAGGATGTGAACATGAGGATGTGAACATGAGGATGTGAACATGAGGATGTGAACATGAGGATGTGAACATGAGGATGTGAACATGAGGATGTGAACACGAGGATGTGAACACGTGAACATGAGGATGTGAACACGAGGATGTGAACACGAGGATGTGAACATGAGGATGTGAACATGAGGATGTGAACACGAGGATGTGAACACGAGGATGTGAACACGAGGATGTGAACACGAGGATGTGAACATGAGGATGTGAACATGAGGATGTGAACATGAGGATGTGAACACGAGGATGTGAACACGAGGATGTGAACATGAGGATGTGAACATGAGGATGTGAACATGAGGATGTGAACACGAGGATGTGAACATGAGGATGTGAACATGAGGATGTGAACATGAGGATGTGAACATGAGGATGTGAACATGAGGATGTGAACATGAGGATGTGAACACGAGGATGTGAACATGAGGATGTGAACATGAGGATGTGAACATGAGGATGTGAACATGAGGATGTGAACATGAGGATGTGAACATGAGGATGTGAACATGAGGATGTGAACATGAGGATGTGAACATGAGGATGTGAACATGAGGATGTGAACACGAGGATGTGAACATGAGGATGTGAACACGAGGATGTGAACACGAGGATGTGAACACGAGGATGTGAACACGAGGATGTGAACATGAGGATGTGAACACGAGGATGTGAACATGAGGATGTGAACACGAGGATGTGAACACGAGGATGTGAACACGAGGATGTGAACACGAGGATGTGAACACGAGGATGTGAACATGAGGATGTGAACATGAGGATGTGAACACGAGGATGTGAACACGAGGATGTGAACATGAGGATGTGAACATGAGGATGTGAACACGAGGATGTGAACACGAGGATGTGAACACGAGGATGTGAACATGAGGATGTGAACATGAGGATGTGAACATGAGGATGTGAACACGAGGATGTGAACACGAGGATGTGAACATGAGGATGTGAACATGAGGATGTGAACATGAGGATGTGAACATGAGGAGATGCTCTGGAGGCTCAGCAGCACAACCAGAAACAGTCATTACAGTTATGTACATGTGAAATAAGTGCACATTTGACCAGCACCTTAATCTTTATTTCATGACCAACTAGACTTGGACAGGCTGCAGCGAAACAGAACAGTTGATGTTACAACAATGTCTGACCTTTGGTCCAATGATTCTCCTGAACGTCGTGTCCAACGGTTGTTTTCACTTCAATGTTCTTTATTGTCATTTCACCACATGGGCTGCATGAGCTGGAACAAAATGATGTACACAAGGTCCCAGTTACAGTACACCCAAAAATATAAAGTCTAAAAAGAAACCGTTTCCAAGGATCTAAGATAAAAACTAAATACTAATTATACAATACGTTATATTAAACAGCAGCCTGAACATGAGCCTGTGGTGAGCAGTTGGGTATGCATACAGCAGCATAAAGGCAAGAAATCAGCAGCATGGATAATCAGCAGCATGGATAATCAGCAGCATGGATAAAGTCACATAACAATCAAGTGTCATCACAGTGATTATTCTGGTTAGATATTCATGAGTCTAACAGCCTCAGGGTAGAAGCTGTTCCTCAGTCTAGTGGTTCTACATTTGATGCTCCTCAACCTCCTTCCTGAGGGGAGTGGGGCAAAGAGTGAGTGTGCTGGGTGAGTGAGGTCTTTCATGATGCAGGTGGCTCTCTTCCTGCATCTGGAGGTGTAGATGTCTGTGATGGTGGGGAGACTGACTCCAACATCTTCTGTGCAGCCTTCACCACTCTCTGCAGAGCTTTTCTTTCTGCAGCTGTGCAGCCTCCATGCCACACGTTGATGCTGGAGCACAGGGGGGGGGGGGGTCTCTCTGACATCCACGACCATCTCTTTCATCTTCTTCACACTGATCTGAAGGTTGTTCTTCCTCCACCAGCTCTCCAGATGTTACACCTCCGCCTGGACTCATCGTTGTTCGGCAGCATGATGGCTCAGTGGTTAGCACTGCTTCCTCACAGCAAGACGGTCCTGGGTTCAATCCCCGGTTGGGCCTGGATCTTTCTGTGTGGAGTTTGCATGTTCTTCTTGTGCTGCGTGGGTTTTCTCCAGGTACTCCAGTTTCCACCCACAGAACAAAAACCTGAAAGTTATGCACCATAACTCATGTTCCCTGAAGGAAGGGAACGAGGTGCAACATACTTGCTATGGGAATTGCACCCTCTCGCAATTACCTGAAGGAATACATAACGCCTTTACGGCTAGGGCGTCAGCGTTGCGCCAGAGGCCCCGCCCTCTGGGTATTTAAGCGGCTGACGCCCGTCCATCTTTCTCCAAAATTGCACTTCACCGAGCTTTCAGCATTGAAAGGGCCAGATATGTTGCACCTCGTTCCCTTCCTTCAGGGAACATGAGTTATGGTGCATAACTTTCAGTTCCCTTATCAGTCGGTCTCTCGGTGCAACATACTTGCTATGGGAACGTAATTCATTCACGCCCTTGAAATGCTCAGTAAAATGCAAGTGAGAACATCCACCTTAAAAAGACAGGCATCTCCCGGCTGCTTTCTACAGGGTATGTAGAGAGCACAGGCTGAGAGGAAAAAATGCCAAATGTAAAGAACATCAGTTTGATGTTTCAACTGGGCATATAGATAAACAACACCAGCTAGAGACAGCCTAAGCGTGCTCCACTAGTGTGAGTTGAAAAACCTTTCTTTTTTTTTTTTTTTTTACATATAGGGCACGACTGACAAGTGGGGCCCATCCTGATGTTGGAGATCAGTTAGGGAGAGGGAAAACCCTTCCATTAAACATCTCCTAGGCAAAACATAAACACCAAAGGGGTACCCTTGTGTATGTTGTAACTGTTTGTTTTGGGATAAAGCAACCAAGGCCTTAGGCTCTCAGCCAGTTCCCTTCAAAGGCCAGGCTGAAAGTTGCCACAACCCTGGGTGTGGGTGTAGAAGCTACCCACGTGCCTGAGTCAGCAGATCCCTATGAGGAGGCAATTGCCATAGTATCCCTGATAACATTGAAATTAACTCCAGGAACCACGGTTTCTGTGGCCATCTAGGGGCTATGAGGATCAGGGAGAGAGCTCCCTGGCGTACCTGTTCCAGTGTCGGCCCAATCAGGGGGACAGGTGGAAAGGCATAGTAGAGCACCCCTGCTGGCCAATCGTGTGCCAGAGCATCCATTCCCAAAGGTGTGTCTGTTTCTCTCAAGGAGAAGTAGAGGTCACACTGCAAGCTAGCCCTGCAAGCAAACAAGTCCACAGAAGCTCTCCCAAATCGTGACCAGACCTGTTCCACAATCCGTGGGTTCAGGCTCCATTCTGACACCCTAGGGCTAAGTGATAAGATTCTTGGAGCACACCACGTGAGCATCCTCTGCGTCAGTCCGAGGAGGGCTCGAGACCTTGTCCCTCCCTCTCTGTTGATAAAGGACACTGTGGTCCTGTTATCTGATTTCACCAGGATATGCTGTCCAGCAATCAGACCTTTACTGAAGAAGTATTTTAATGACAGGAATACGGCCAGCAACTCCAGGAAGTTGATATGTAATCTCGCTTCCCGCTCATTCCAAAGGCCGCGGGCGTTCTGATTTCTGCAGATCGCCCCCCATCCTGTTTTAGAGGCGTCCGTCGTGATTACTACACGAGACGACACCCTTCCCAATGAAACCCCTTCCGTGAAAACGGACGGGTCTCTCCAAGATTCCAGGGCCCTCAGGCACTCTGAATCTATCCTAACCTTTCCTGCTTGATTAGTCAGGGCAGGTTGCGTCTGTTGGTTTAGCCATACTTGTATAGCCGGCATTTTCAGTAATGTGTGTGGCACACAGGGAATAGCTGCCGCCAAGAGGCCTAAAAGGCGTTGGCAGGTCTTCACAGGGACCCTATGGTCTAGTTTAAATCTTTCCAGGCAACGGCGAATGGAGGAAACTCGTTCCTTTGAGAGCCATGCTTTGTAGCGGACAGTGTTGATCTGTACTCCCAGAAATACGGTAACCCGTGATGGAGTTAGATCGCTTTTTTGTAGGTTTATGACAAAACCGAGAGACTCCAGGTGAGAGATCACCCTATAGGAGTGTGACTGGGCCTGCATTCTGCTTCCAGCCAGAATCAGCAGGTCATCCAAGTAATTCATGACCCTGAGTCCTTGATTCCTAAGGGGGGTCAGGGCCGCATCCAAACATTTAGTAAATGTATGAGGAGCAGTCTTTAAACCGAAGGGTAAGGCTTTGAATTCATAAGCCTTCCCTTCGAACGCAAAGCGGAGGAACTTCCTGTGTTTCCTCCACATGCCTATATGGAAATAGGCATCTTTTAAATCCACTGTACATGTGTAGTCTCCTGGTCTCACAGACTGGAGAACTTGCCGGAGTGTAAGCATCTTGAACTTAAAAGTTTTAATTCTTTTGTTGAGAGCCCTGAGATCCAGAATCGGTCTCAGGGAATGATCCTTTTTGGGCACCAGGAAGTATTTGCTGTAGAGGCCAGAGCGTAGTTTGCGTTCTGGGCATAAACTAATCTGGGTTCTGGGACCAAACTAATCACTCCCTTTTGCAGCATTGTCAAAACTTCCTCCCTCAGCACGTGTGCACGTGTAGGGTTAATCTTAGATTGCAGCACCCCTGTGAAGCGGGGCGGTCTTTTTGTGAACTGCAACCTGAGCCCGTGACATATTGTTGTCATGACCCAATCATTTGGTAGACACGCCTTCCAGGCCTGCGCGTGCGCGCTGAGCCTGGACGGCATGTTGAATTGCTGCTCATCGTGTTTTTGCGCTGGAGGAGCTGCCTTTGACCCCTCTCGCGCTCTCTCGAGCAGGCTGGTCGGCCCCACAGAAGGTATTGCGAGATCTGACCGTCTCTGGCAGAGCTCGTGTGTCTTTCCGTGGTTCATAGTTTGACCACATGGTTTGTGTTTTATAAAAATGGGACTCGAGTCAAGAACCAGGGTAGTCTGTGCTTTGGTACTTTTATTTTTGTACATGCCTGAAACAGTGTTTGTTTTGTTTACACATACAGTATGCGAGTCATGTTTGGTGCGCGCGCACATGTCACCAGCTCCTCGTAGTATTTTACAAGGAGAGACTGGGCTCAAAAAGTTAGGTTCCCGTACCACGTGGGTGGGCAAACCTGTAAAATTATCAGTTCGTCCTGCTTCATCAGGTCCGAATCTGCTTTCCACACGGGGTCACTGAAGAGGCCCTCGGCCGGTACTGGAAATTTTCACTGTCACCAGCGGGTCTCTTCCGTGGAAGGCCACGCATGTCTTCCTTTGGGGGTGCAAAGCTTTTCCTCGGCAACCCCTCTCGGAGGGCTTCCGCCTGTTTGCGCCTTTGTTCCAGCCTGGCCTGGATGCGTTCCAAGGCTCCCCCGAAGAGTCCCGTCGACTCAATCGGGTGCTGGAGGAAAGTGGACCTCTGGTTTTCCGGGAGGTCCGACAATGTTAGCCAAAGATGGCGCTGGGCGACAACTATTTCCGCCATTGCTTCGCCTTGGGAAATGGCTATTGTCCCCATCATGCAGAACACGAGATCAGAGGCACGGCGGGCCTCCTCCATGGCCTCCGTTGCGGCCTGCTCGTCTTTTGTTACCTGGATATCCTGCAGTTTTTCTGCCAGGTACGCCTGCACCATGGTCGATGCATTGATAGTGCGAGCCGCGAGGCCCTGAGCCCTGTAGCACTTCTCAAGTAGTTTCTCCGAAGCGCGGCAGGCCCTGCTGGGTAGCGCTGGTTTTGTCCACGTGGCTGCGGGGGCCAGGTGAGCCGTCAGAGTTTCCTCTATCGGGGGAGCTCTGGCGAGGCCCACTGTCTCCATTCCCGCGACATCCAGGAGTCGGGATAGTGGCAGTGTGATGGGAGCTCTGGGTTCTGCCCAGGAGCGTTTGAGCTCCATGAGGAAGTCCGGAAAAATGGGCATTTTTTGCGACGTTGTCGGCTGCTTCGCATAGAAGTAGTTTCACGCCAGCCTAGCCTGTTGGCGAGGCGTGTGGTCTGGCCACGCGACCTGCAGGGCATCTGCCACCCTATGGCATAGGTCGAACAGAGCAGGGACCAACAAGTCCGGTTCCGGTAGGATTTGCGCCAGGTTCTGGGAGGAATCCACACTTTCTCCTCTGTAACCGTACTCGGCGTCTTGGTCAGACACTTCAGGCATCGAGTCCTCGACGGCAACTGAGGAGTCTGACAACTTGTCCTCTCCGACTCGACCGTTGCATTCCAGGTCCACGTTCTCGAGCTCCGGTTCGGGAGCGAGAAGCTTCGTGCGACGTGCGACCTTCAGCGCCACGTCCTTAGCCATGGATTTAGCCAACGCGTCCGCGTGGCATTTCCTCACTACCGCCGACATTCGACGGCAGTGGGAGCAGGAGTCGGGGACTTCCAGTGCTTTCCTCGCGTGTAGGATCCCTAGGCAGACAGGACAGGCCTCGTGGATGTCCGTCGCCGAGAGGGAGTAGCCGTATCCGCTGGGGCATGGGCGCGAGCGAGGGCTTGTCGTCCTGTTGGTTTTCTTCTTCTTTGTCCTCCGTTTTCCCTTCTCGGGAGCCATGTCCGGAGACGAGAAGCGGTCCTAGTTTTCTTTTGTTCGAAGTCGTCTTCTCCATTGTCTTGCTTTTGCTGGTTAGCCTGCTAACGGTTAGCAGGGGGTTGTGACGCAGTTAGCGCCGTCGAGTGAAGCAGCTGCGGAAAGAGAAGAAAACTTCGAGGTAAGTAGAAAAACGCTGGACTAGCTTTCGCCAGCCCAGCAGTACGCAGGATAATTTCTCTGTACGCTCAGTGTAGGGAGCAAGTTCACCTCAGTCGAGCAATGCGACAACAGAGAAGTCCCACAAAGTTCAGGTGTTAAGCGAGGTGAAGGGCAAAAAAGAGAAAGATGGACGGACGTCAGCCACTTAAATACCCAAAGGGCAGGGCCTCTGGCGCGACGCTGACACCCTAGTTGTAAAGGCGTGATTGTATTCCTTCAGGTAATCGTGCGGGGGCGCAATTCCCATAGCAAGTATGTTGCACCGAGAGACCGACTGATAAGGGAACTGCATGTTATTCTGCATTCAGGCCCAGGCCTCCCTTGCAAAAGAACTCTGTGATCTCAGTGGGGTTTTCAAAGTCAAAGTCAACTTTATTGTCAGATCTGCAATATGTACAGTGCAGGACATACACAGGACCGAAATTGCGTTTCTCTCAGTCCCTCGGTGCAACAGTAAACATCTAAACATTGAAACACTGAAACATATAATAATAGACATAAGCATAAAATAGTAAACTGTAACACTGTCCTGAGTTTTTGCATAGTGGTATAAGAGTATGAAAATTTACACCAACTCTAAAACTAAAACACTAAACATTTAATGAACATAATACTGTCCTGAGTTTTTGCATACTAGTATAAAAAAAGTATAAAAAGTATAACTAAAATAAACTAAAGGTTCTAGCATTGACATTTGCAAAGTGGCAAAGCAGCATATGAGTCAATGTACACAGTATATGTATGAGGTAGTAGTTGATGTTGTTATAGAGGCAAAAAGTGGCATATGCAGTAAGGCACATTGGGCATCCCTAAATAAGACCGTTCAGAGCACACTGTATATGTACCAGCAGTGGTGTAGATATTAGAGTAGTGTAAATAAATGTAAACAGTAGTAATTACATGTAAGCAGTAGTAATAAAAGTAAACAGTATTAATAAATGTAAACAGAGAATGTAAACAGTATTATGATTATAGGCAGTGATGTAATACAGACATTAGTGCAAGTATGAGAAGTAGTGCAAACTGTATGAGCACATGACCGAGAGTTTAGTGAAAACCCGTTTGATGACACAGAGTCTAGTGTTAAAAACTTTGTGTTGAGTGATAATATGTGAGAAAGTTTTAGTGTTAAGGCAGTTCAAATGGGAGGGGAGGCAGAGCAGGCAGAGTGTTTAGCATTCTGACTGCCTGATGAACAGAGCTGTCTCTCAGTCTGCTGGTTCGAGCCTGGAGACTCCTCAGTCTCCTCCCTGATGGCAGCAGTCTGAAGCAGCTGTGTAGTGGGTGTGTGGGATCACCTGCCATGCGGTGGGCTTTCCGAGTGAGGCGTTTGCTGTGTAAGTCCTGCAGTGAGGGCAAGGAGGTGCCCACGATCTTCTCAGCTGCTCTCACAATGCGCTGGAGGCTCTTGCGGCATGATGCAGTACATGCACCAAACCACACAGTGATGCAGCTGGTCAGGACACTTTCTATGGCACCTCTGTAGAAGGTGCACATGATGGGGGTTGAAGCTCCAGCCCTTTTCAGCTTGCGGAGAAAGTAGAGACGCTGGTGAGCCTTCTTGCCAGTGCTGCAGTGTTCCTGCTCCAGGACAGGTCCTTTGAGACGTGCACTCCCAGGAACTTGGTGCTGTCTACTCTCTCCACTGCGGTGCTGTTGATGGTCAGAGGGGCATGTTGGGCATCCCTCTTCCTGAAGTCCACAACAATCTCCTTTGTCTTCTCCACGTTGAGAGTGAGATTGTTGTGTCCGCACCACAAGGCCAGGCGGCTCACCTCGTTCCTGTAGTCCGTCTCATCGTTGTTGCTGATGAGACCCACCACTGTTGTGTCGTCCGCAAACTTGATGAAGTGGTTGGAGCTGTACGATGGTGTGCAGTCGTGTGTTAGCAGGGTGAATAGAAGGGGGCTCAGCACACATCCTTGTGGGGCCCCTGTGTTCAATGTGATGGTGCTAGATGTGTTACTCCCGATCCGTACTGTCTGTGGTCTCCCGGTCAGGAAGTCTAGCAGCCAGTTACACAGTTTTCCTGGTTAAATAAAGGTTAAATAAATAAATTGTGATGCATCCCACCACCACTGTATTATCTGCAAACTTTACAATGTGACAGCCTGGATGTGTAGCTGCAATTATACGTGAGCAGAGTGAACATGAGGGGGCTCAACACACAGCCCTGAGGGGAGCCAGTGCTGAGGGTTAAGGTGGAGGAGGAGAAGTTGTGGATCCTCACAGACTGAGGTCTGATTGTTAAGAAGTCCAGGACCCATGTCCTGTTAGCAGTATGACTAACTGTCTCATCATGCAGCGATGTAGATGCCTGTTAGCCAAAAATCTTTCAGAAAGTTCAGACTCATCCCGATGGCCATGAACTGACTTCTATAAACGTTCCAAGTAATGTGAAAGCTGTTAGATGTAACTTCTCATGTTGTGATCTAGCCATTTTGATATTGCTCTGAGGATCTCTGATGTCCTGGATGTCCAGCCTCATGATTCAGGCTGTTGTTGTAATAATAATAATAATAATAATAATCATTTTATTTAAAAGCGCCTTTCAGGACACCCAAGGACACTTAACAAACCAACACAGTGTAATACAGAGCAAACATTATCAGCGACAAATTGAAATATAAAATACATAAAGGATATAAAATGCAAAATAATAAAAATACATTTAGTAAAGTTAATGATAAGCTAGTCTAAAGAGATGTGTTTTCAGGGCAGTCTTGAACAGAGAAAGGGAGGTGGTGTTTCGAAGGTCTGGCGGTAGAGCGTTCCAGAGGTGAGGGGCAGAGCAGGTGAAGGCCCTGCTCCCCATGGTGGAGAGGCGGGCAGAGGGTACATGGAGGTGTAGTGAAGAGGAGGACCTGAGAGAGCGTGATGGGATGGAGATTTGTAGGAGGTTGTGTGATAAACAGAACACTACAGCAACCACAGTGGGTCCAAAAACAATCATTACATCAAAGACGAACCTGCCCACGCAACATCTGCTCTGAAAAATAAAATCCAGAATAATCACTGAGAAGATTTTTATAAAAACTTCTTTAAACTTTTAGTCAAACAAAAATGAAAAAACCTGTAAGTTCAGAAGATTCCCAAGTACGGCTGGAATGATGTTTAATGTGCTGGCTGCTGAGGGAGCTGTCCTCTCTGCTGCGTGAGGAGCCCAGGAGGAGACTGGGAGGAGCTCCTACACTCACTGGGCTCAGATGACCAGATTACCTTCAGACCAAGATACAAGATACAAGATACAAGAGCTTTTATTAACATTGCACCAGGTACAACGTGATTATGTATACACAGTCATCCAGAAGAGGGTTAGAGAATGTAAAGCTGCTGCTTATTCAAAACACATGACATGTTCTTCAGCGCGGCCTCTCTCATCCGTCTCGGGATGAAGGTCAAAGGTGTGAAAAAAAGGTAAGTAAACATGGGGGTTACAGCATTGGTATTAAAAAAAATGTATCACATTTTGTCTGCAAGACACCGCATGACACAGTAAAAACCATACCATAAGCACATAAGGACAGTTACATGTTGCATGTTGAGACTGAGGCAGGGAGGATCTGTCCATGATACATTCCGGATGCCTCCGATAACGCTCATAGAAAAGTTCTCCGGGGGGGGTAGCAGACAAGACAAACAGCAGCTATTTTTTCCACAGTAAGCACATCTCAGGAGAAATTAGATATCCAGCCTTTCCCAAGGCTGTTTCCAAGGGAGTCAGATAAGAATTAACAAATATTTTCACATCAGGCACACATTGTAATTTCTGTGGCCTTCAGTCTGTAAGGGCGATTCTGTTCCAATCCAATTCGGGACTTTTTCCACTGATCCAAGCTCTGACCTCAGATGTTGACCACAGCTGACCAGAGTCCCAATCCGAGGGTGATCTGTTCACCCTCTGGATAAGCTCGCAAACAGCTGATTTCTGATGTTGACCACAGCGTCCAGAGTCCAAATCCGTGGGTGAGCTGTTTCACCCTCTGGATAAGCTCACAAACAGCTGATTTCTCGAGGTCACGGCGCAGACCAGACATCGGGTGCTCCAGGCAGTTAAGTCCTGCTGAAGTCTCCCTCATTTTGCGATAGACCAGTGCTCCACAAACGCCAAAAAAGCAAAGCGCTGCCATCATAATCCAATATAATCCAAGATTCTTCACCTCCACAGAGCACTCCCAGGAATCCACGGAACCCATGGCGGAATCCATGGCGTATCCTCCGTCACTCTGTGAGGGTGGGAAGGCTCCCCTTGTGCCGTTCCTTTCTGTAGAGATCTTGTTTGTAGAATCGAATGCCCAAACCTCCAATCCATCTTAATTTGCGTTCGAGGTGCTTAGCTGAGGAGCTGCCAGCAGCAGGGGGGGGGAAGGACAGGAGAGGGAAGGGTTGCGACTGCCTCCGTCGAGAGCAAGGTTGAAAAAGTTACGGTTTATTGTTAAAATTGTTATTAAACTTCAATCAATCAAAACTTTATTTCAGACTCATATGGTCCATAGTAACAAAACAATTTAATTTCTTTGTATTTTAGGATGCTGCTGATACACACAAACCTACGGACACATGGAATAATCATGAAGACTATGGGAGGTGATGCTGAACATGGATGACAACAAGTTTGTGCGTCATTTCAGAGTCAACAAGACCCAGTTCACATCTGTAATGATGCAGCTGCAGGAGAAAGGCATAAGGAAGGAGCACTGTCAAGGTGCAGCACCAGTCCCTGTAGAAAAGAAGGTCCTGATGTTCCTGTGGTACATGGCCAACCAGAACAGCTTCAGGGAGATGTCTGACAAATTTGGTCTCGCAGTCCTCAGCGCACAGGATCATCATGGAAGTACTGAAGGCCATTTTGCACAATGGGACACACCTTCATCCCCTGGCCTAACGAATTGATGCTGTGGTGATGATTGTCATCATGGCAGCCTGCCTTCTGCATAACCTCTGCATTGGGGCTTCACCAGTGTGTCAGGATCACCCAAACGGCTGTCCAAGGCAGGATGAAAATGACTAAATTACTCTTTACTGTGATGTGTGGATGCTGTACTTGTATTAGCTTGTCATAACTTGTCAAAAAATGTTCTAGTGTTGTTCTAGTGCTGTTTTGATTAAATGTGTTTATCTGACATGCCACTCTCTCGCTGTCATTTGTATCTGTGTGGATAAACCACGCCGAAAACATAAGCTGGTATAGGTAAACACATTTTACAGCTTCAAAACTTCGTTTCCCACAACAATAACACCTGCTTAAAAGTCAGTGCTTAAATAAAGCATTTCTATGTAGTAATTTTAAAACTCTGCCCGATGAGAACATGAGAGCACTAGTTTCTCTGCAAGTACATCGGTTTCCAAAAATATTGATGAAAAACTATGCAGTGCATCATGACAAATTGTCGTGTTTGAATACCAGAGGTGTTCCTCTTTTACACTGAATTTACTTTCATTCTAAGTAGTTTCTTTTCATTACCTGCTTTCCTTTATTCTACTGAAAAACCACACTTATTGTGAAGTAAGACAAGAATTTGTGCATTTGTTATTTCAAATTGTTTTTAATAACGTATGACAACAAGGCACAGGTACAATTTGAGGTCTCAGTAAAATGAGCTACCAGCTAAAACTAAATCAAAATAACTAACTTCACAAAAATCTTACTTAGTAATGTTGGACACAAAGACACTGTTCCAGTAGCAGCTGGCAAAATGCAAGGGACCAGGGAAACGGGTTTGTCTGCTCGGGTCCAGGAACATGTTCATCTTCATGTTGACATAAACTGCAAAGAAATATACACATGGTTAACAACAAATCACAGATGACAGTAACTCACAAAACTAACCCACAATAATAAGTATAAATAAGGTCGATTTTCACTCTCTCTCACACACACACCCCCAACACAGACACACACACAGACACACACAGCTGTGGATTGACAGGATGGTTTGGGTTTCAAGTTTTGCATTTTTTTTAAACAAAATAATTGATTCTGTTAAACTGGATTCCCACCCTGACAAGCCAAGATAAATCTTGATAGACCTTTTAAAAACAGTTTATGGTGCAAAACATTAGTTTACTAGCTAAAAACACATGTAAAGGTGAACAAAAAACAACATGTTGCAGGCCTCCTACGCAGCTACATCATCAACACGACAACAATCACGTTCTTTAGAAAACTCAAACCGCTTAGAAACACCCTCTAATTATTAGGCGACATATCGTATAATAATCACTGTAAAGTACGAAATGTGTTAAGAATCAAGAATCAAGAATCAAGAAGGTTTATTAACATTGCATCAATTTTCATCAATACAGCGTAAATATGTAGTTGCAGCATCCAGGAGATAGAATGAGTGCAAACAAGCTGCAGCAGAACAAAGCACATGACATGTTTATCAACACATGATATGTTTATCAACACATGATATGCTCTTAGCGCGGCCAGGCCCAATCTGTCCCCAGATGAAGGTCAAAAGCAGGAAAACAGGCAGAGACACGGGGATTCACAGCATTGATATTAAAAAAAGATGAATCACATTTTGTCTTCAAGACACCGCGTGATCCAGTAAAAACCATATCAGAGCACATTTAGTTACAATAACAAATGGAGAGACGGCAGGCAAGGAGAGTCTGTGAGTAATTTCAGACAAACACAGAGTTCAGCAGATGTGCAGCTGGGTGTTATCTGAGGCTTCACAGAAATCTCTGGGGAGTGGGAGGGGGGGGGACTCTTCAGCTTCACACTCCAGGAGAATGGCTTCCCACAGCCTACTTTTCAAGGACATGTGCAGAAGCCAGATAATGTTCTTGTTTGTTATCCAATAGACCACAGTGTTCTTTTCCACTGCCGCCTCCAAGTCTGTGGTGCTGTTTCATGGCCGAAAGAAATCCAAATATGTGGTTCTGCTCCGCTCCGCTTCATGAACTTCCATCTGTCCCTTGATTGATCCGGGGTGGCTGTAAACAAGTCCCAAAACGGACAGCAGGTGCGCGGTGGTCCACCACTGCTCCAAGCGAGCGATTGAGCTCATACAACAGCTGGGATGAGGAGCTCACGGCCCGGTTCAGAGAATTTTGCTGATCAGGTAGTGCCGACAGCGCGCTGATAGCTGCCGAAGCCTCCCTCAGCTTCCAGTAACAAACAACTCCGCTCACGCCAAAAAACAGAGCAGTTGCTACCAATAATCCAATAATCCACAAATCCTCCACGTCCTCGACACTTAAGACGGTCAGACACATGGGCTGCCACTGACCCCACGAGTCCATCACGTATCCAGCCGCGTGTGTGTCGGAGGGACAGACAGCTTCTCCTGGCACGGTCCGCTTCGTGGAAAAAATCTTATCCATTGAAGAAACAGCCCAATTTATTAATTCCATATTGGTTCGAGTGAGCGCTGAAGGGTCGCAGACGAGACGAAAAGCAAGCAGGGAGTAGGAAAAACTTAGGGAGGGAAGAGCAGAAAGATATGCGACCTGCCTTGCCGAGTGCCATTACTGAGTTAATGATAAACAATGAACGCTGAACAGCTAAAACGAGTACTGTGCTAACAACAACAATGCCGCCTCACAGCCGTTTAGCGAGCCGTTGTCGACGCACAGCGGCTGTTTAAACATATCATTATCGTTACTGTAAAGAACTACAGTGCCTGAATGTGTTAATGTGAAGTTACGGCTGAGTAAACCACAAAGAACAGCGAAAAAGAGTAAAAAGTAACTCTTTCACTCACTGTTGATGCGAGGAGCAGCCATTTTGAAACGATGATCTCGGCGAACTCGGGTATGGTGCGGCGAGACTGAGTCCACGAGTTGTAATTACGACCTGAGGAGGCTTTCCATTTGATTTTTACTGCTCGGAAGCTCGTAATTACGACCTCCGAGGACAACTGGAATGCAGCAGCACATTTACTCTCCTTCTGTGAGTGAGAGCGCCTGTAATGGTGCAGGGGCATCTCATTTCCTCTTCTTTTGCTGGTGGCCCCTTACAGCTCCTGTAGCTTTTCTGCCTGGTGGACCTGCGATACCGAGGCCACTTGTCCTTGTCCATTCCGCCAGGGCCCCTCGGGCCCTGAGATGGTTTAATGTCAGAGAGTCATCCATAGCCTCATGGGTGGATAAGCTCTCAGCGTCATCGATGTTGCAAGGAAAAACTACCAGGTAGCACAGCTGAACAGGTAGCTGAAAATCCTCCTCCTGGACTGTGCTGGACAGAGTCTCCTCGTTAGCCGGGGCTAAATGTGGAGGTTCTTGTGAGCCCGCTAGCGGTGCTAAAATGGGCCCTCAAGCAACGCAGCATCTGTAAAAAACACTTCGTCATGCGATGAATTCTACCGTCAATTCGCAGGATAGCGGAAAAGGCAAAATATGAGAAGGTTAGCTAGCAAGCTAGTCCAAGAATTTTCACATACCTCACGATGGAGTCCTTTCTGTTCCGCTCATAGCCGCGCTAATCGTGTTAGCAACGCCGTCTTCCGCCGCGTGTTGTCGTGGGTGCCCCTGGTTAGCCATGCTAACCGTGGGAGCTAGCCAGATAACGGTGGAGTTATTCCATTTCCACTCTCCTTTCTCTGGGGTCATCCACGAGAAAAGCTTCGAGTGTCCTTGCATGTAGTATCCCAGAGCAGAGCGGACAGGCCTCGTGGGTGTCCGCTGCTGAAAAAGGGGGTATCCAGATCCGCTGAAGCAGGTTCGGGAGCCAGGGCTCACGGTCTACCAGAGTTCCTCGTCCAAGGACGTCCTCTTGCCGAGCTGCTCGTGGCTGCTGGCCTATTATCTTTGTTAGCTTAGTAGGTAGCATGCTTCACAGTTAGCGTTCGCTAACCGAGCAGTAGAAAAGCAGAAGAGAAAAAGGCACGGGAGCTGGGGCTCGCTGGCCTACTAGTCTTCTTTGACTTTTGGGTTTTCACATTACCTTCTCGGGAGCCGTGGCTGAGAAGAGTTAAGCCCGTTAGCAATGCTAACGTCGTCCGGAGATGTCTCCTTCCTCGTGTCGCTTTCGCCGGCTAGCCTGCTAGTTGTTAGCAGGGTAGCGGTGTCGCGCAGTAAGCGCCCTCGAGCGAAGCGATCTGTGGAGAGAGGAGAAGAAAACTTTGGGGTGAAGAAAAATGTACCGGGCCAGCCTTCACCAGCCCAGCAGTCCGCAGTAGAAGATTCTCTGTATGCTCTGTGTAGGGAGCGAGCTCACCTCTGGTCGAGCGATGAAGATACAGAGAAGATCCAAGAAGAGTGTTTCAGGTTTTTGCGAGGTGAAGGGCAAAAAGAGAAAGATGGACGAGCGTCAGCCGCTTAAATGTCGAGAGGGCGGGGCCTCTGGTGCGATGCTGACACCCATGCCGTAAAGGCGTGAGTGTATTACTTCAGGTCACCGCGCGGAAGCGCTGATTCCCATAGCAATTGTGTTGCACAGAGAGACCGAATGAAAGGGAACATAAAAAAAATACTCATCTCCACGATCACGTTTCTTTAAAGATAATGTCACAATTTATGCTGCAGTCTTTGACAAAGGATCTATAACTTTAAATTAACCACGTCAATCTCTCAGGAAAAAAGGCTATATTTTGAGAGTTCATTAACTGGAATTACCATAATTTAAAAAATAAACTTTCAGCTGAAGCTGTACTGAATATTTTAAAACGCTGAATTAGACAGAAATAGATCAGTTTAAAGGTTCACTATGTAGTTTCTGCAGGCCGCTTGGACTTAGAAAATTTTTTCCAGCAGGTGAAAGCATTCTGCTCCTTCCCCTCAGAGCCATATATGACTCTGAGGGGGAGCCAGACAGTCCATTCTCTGGTGAACTTGAGTTCTGCTCCGCCCCCTGCTGTGTGTCCGCTCGGAGTGCTTCAATATTCTGTGATTATATGTTAAAAAAACATTTTAAAAATATTATAAAACCATAGAGCACTTGTCCAACAACACACAAACCAGCAGAAATCAGCAGAGTTTCATGAAGCAACGTTGGACATGATTTAAGCTCGTGACTTCCTCTTTCTGTCAGTCGATGTCTGGAATGTCTGGAATGCTCCGCCCCCACTACATGTCCTGTCTCTGCGCTCCGAAGTTATGTGATTATATAATAATATAATGTCCTAAAAAATATAATAAAACCATGAATCACTCGTCCAACAACACAAAAAGACCCTGCAATCAGCAGAGCTTCACCAGCCACTTTGGACATGATTTATTTCGCTCGTGAGTCGTGACAAATCAATTTCCTCATTCCTGTGAGTGAAGGATGAAGCGATCACTTGACTTTTGGCAAAAAAACTAAATAAAAGTCCAGCTCTGGGATGAAGAAGGGATATTTAATACATTTGTGTCACATACAAAACAGTCCTGCATCGCTTTGCAATCCTTTGAATGAGAACGAGCCGCGGCGCTGAGGCTGGGACAGGCGGGGGCGTGGGTTGGGGCGTGACAAACAACTCTGTTTTTATTGGCTGGTCATTGTCCGGGTCACTCTGTGTTTTTAGTGTTTTTATAAATGCTGATAGAGAAGCAAGGGGACTATAGTTTTTTTCAGAGATTACTTTGTCTAACATCAGTTTGTCAGTAGATAGTGACAGAGTGAAGAAATATGTTAAAAATATATTGTTTGAAAAGTTACAGACTACATTACAAAGTTACATAGTTCAGCTTTAAACCAGTCATGATTGCAGAGCTAGCTACAGTTAAAACAACTAGCTAACTAACATGTTTAATGAAGAAAAACTGGCGACATGAAGTATTAATGTTGATAAAATGGTACAGAACAGTCAGCTAACGCTTCACAAGGGCAAAAGAAAATTGTATTTTCATCAACTTACCGGAGAAAATACGTCTGAAACATCAACAATGAACTACGTTTGATGCTAGCAGCGCTGCTGTTGGAACAGTTTGGAACGAATCGCCCCCTCCATGACCCACGTGACTTCCGCATTCCATTCTTA